>OFHU01001356.1:0-14531 GCA_900245905.1 Lacerta viridis | reverse complement strand
ATGTCCCTATGGCTCCATACACCTTTTCAAGTTCCATTTCAATGCATAAATAGCTCCTATTTGAAATATTCTTTCTTTTTTGGAAAAAAGATGTCTGGCTGGGAATTTGGCCCAACAGATGGGATGCTTTTTATTTCCCATAACTGTGAGAAGTGTTAGAGGGAGGAACAGAAGACTTTTTAAAGTGGTAAAATATTTCCCTCTTGGATGAGCATTGCTCCCCCTTTCCCTTTATTTATTTTTTGCATGTTATTAAGCAATTTAATGATTCCTCCTTCCCCATCTGTGTTATAATTTCAGTGATTTACTGTATAGTTTAGCTGCATAGTTAATCAGCATGTCATTGGTAAGCCTGCTTGGTTTACTTATCTGGGAATTTGGCTTCTGCAGCAAATACTTCCCGAGTCTCAAAGCCCTCCCCTTGTCACTCGTGTGTGTGTGTTATTGCTGTGCACACACCTATTCCTGGAGCAGACAGAAATTTAGGGGCCAGCACTACCAGGCTTATTTTCTTTGGATGAGAGAATTGGGGAGCCTTAATGTGTCACTGTGGCATTTGCTTTATTTACAAATATACAGGCAGAGCCGAGCCAAAATAGCTCATTCGGTAGAGCACGAAGCACTTATTCCCAGGGATGTGGGTTTGAGCCCCATGTTCTGCAAAAGACTCCTGCATTGCAGGGGGTTGGACTAGATGACCCACGTGGCCCCTTCCAATTCTACAATTCTATGATTCTATAAGTGGAGGCAGACAGCAGCCACTTCTGCAAGGCAGACACAGAGAGGCCATGCCTCTCCAAGGGGCCTTCTGCCAACTAACCTCTCTCTCTTTCTTCTCTCTCATGTCTCTGAACACAAACAAATTACCGTAGTTGTTGTTTTCCTTGTTTTTTTTGTTTTTTGTTTTGGCCCTGCCCCTTCTGCCTCTGGCCACCTATTTATTCTTCAGAGGATAAGCCAGGCAGGGGCGTTCTTAGCCCCTTGGCTGCCGGGGGCAGGAAGCCAAGAGGCACCCCTGGGGGCGAGGCATCGCGGTGTCATGACGCACGCGACACCCCACCCTGGGGGTGCTGAGCGGCGGATTCAGGAGACTCCCGAAGCCTCTGCCCGGCACGGCACCCCTTCATGCCGCGGCTGCTCGTGCCTGCGTGAGCAGCCGCTGCCCGAAGGGGTGCCGGGCGGTGGATTCGGGAGTCTCTGCGGGCTGCAAAGACTCCTGAATCCGCTGCCCAGGCTCCCTTGGCGGAGCGCAAGTCAGGGCAGGGAGAGGGACAGGCCAGCCAGCAGCGGAGCTCGGCAAAGAGGCAAGGGGCGGGCCAGCGAGGAGGGGGTGGCACCCCATCACTGGCCGCCCCTTGCCTCCATGTCAAGCTCCGCTGCTGGAAGGGGGGGCTATTTTCGGCGCTGCCGGGGGAGCCGCAGGGGCGGCCAGCGAGGGGGGACACCCCTCCTCGCTGGCCGCCCCTGCGGCTCCACCCCGGCAGTGCCGAAAATAGCCTAAAAAGAAAAAAAAAAAAAAATAAAAAAAAAAAAAAGCCCAGTGGGCGGGGCCGCCCCCGATGTGTCACCCCCAGCAGGGGAGCTGCCCGGGCCCCCCGCCCCCTCTGCCCCCCCTTGCTACGCCCCTGAAGCCAGGTCTTCATCTTGCCCTCATCTGAAAAAAAAATATTCTCCATCCCTGATTTGCATCCATTCTTTTCCTTCAAGCTGAGATATTACCAGCTGCCTCCTTAGGCATTAGCACCCATCAGCCAATCACCTGCCTCACTCCTGACTCAGGCCCTAGGAGTCCTCATAACAGAGCTGGTCCTGGAAGACGAACTGTGAGGCGAGAGACTTCATCAGGCAAGGCTTCCTTCTACCTTCCTTGCTCCACCCTCTAGTCTCTGCTTCCCAATTTGTAATGTATTATTTTATGCAATGTAGCATGCCATTGTTTTATTGATTCTAGTTTATAAATTATTTATTGTAACTGTTAAGAGTGAATTTCTGTTTAACTTTTATATGGTGATATTATTATTTTATACTATTCTAATGATTGTTGCATGTTACTTTTTTGATGTAGGTTGCTTATTTTAAAGTTATGTATGTTTTATTATCACACTTTAGCATTGCATTAGATTGTTATAAGATGTACTTTTTTGTTGACAGCCAGTGTGGTGTAGTGGTTAAGAGTGGTAGACTCATAATCTGGTGAACCGGGTTCGCTTCCCTGCTCCTCCACATGCAGCTGCTGGGTGACCTTGGGCTAGTCACACTTCTCTGAAGTCTCTCAGCCCCACTCACCTCACAGAGTGTTTGTTGTGGGGGAGGAAGGGAAAGGAGAATGTTAGCCGCTTTGAGACTCCTTCGGGTAGTGAAAAGCGGGATATCAAATCCAAACTCTTCTTCTTCTTCAACTTGTAAACCGCCTTGAGTATTGTAAGATAGAAAGACGGTATACAAATTAAAAATTATGATGATGATAGTGAAGTGCTGGTAATTCTTCTGCATTTCCCCCAGACTATTTTCCATCTCCACCTTTCTCCATATGAAAAGAAATTGCATTTGTTTATGACCCAGGAGAGGGACATGGGTGGAGCTGTGGGTTAAACCACAGAGCTCAGGGCTTGCTGATCTGAAGATTGGCTGTTTGAATCCCCACAACGGGGTGAGTTCCCATTGCTTGGTCCCTGCTTCTGCTAACCTAGCAGTTCAAAGGCACGTCAAAGTGCAAGTAAATAAATAGGTACCACTCCGGCGGGAAGGTAAACGGTGTTTCCTTGTGCTGCTCTGGCTCGCCAGAAGTGGTTTAGTCATGCTGGCCACATGACCTGGAAACTGTATGCCGGCTCCTTCGGCCAGTAAAGCGAGATGAGCGCTGCAACCCCAGAGTCATTCACGACTGGACCTAATGGCCAGGGGTCCCAGGAGAGGAAAGGGTGCAAGGTTGTGCTTACTTTGCTTTCAAGTGGCCAAGGGGGTGTTTTGTGAGCACCCTTTCTTTCATTCTGCAAAACATCTCCAAAGTGGTATAGCCCCACATTTTCAAGAATGCAATGGCACAGTAGCAAATTCCTCTCGATGACTGTAGTTTGCCAGCGTCTTTCAATCATACTTAGCAAGGAATCTTTAATGGGCTATGAAGAAGCTCCCAGAACACAATTTGAAAACAGCTGCAATAAATTAATAATAGCTCTCTTCTGCCCTTAAAGGTGTATAGCCATAGGGTCCCATCTGGAAATCCTGTCTCAAGATGGAAATGGCAAGATATTTTTCTACCCCAAGCTTAAAACGGAGCTGATTCTGAAGAGAGTGCAAACTCCTGAAATGGATGTTTAAGGATAATTAGCCTGGGCCATGAAGACAAGTATTGGGTAGCTCTAGCTATTATGGAGAAACTCAGAAATAATGGTTGAATAAATCACAGGGCACTACTTCATTGGGAGTAAATTGTACTAGCATGACTGTGATTTACTGAAATTAAGATTAATGATCCACTGATTATAATCTACAAATGCACTTTATAACAATACATTTCCCCTGTTATATAAAGTAATGAATAGTTCTATAATACCATCACACACATGATTTCTAGGAGTATGAAAGTTGTGTTTCCAAAGCTTTAAGTTTAATAGACCTACTCCAGAGTTAAACTGCAGCCCTGAGCAAACTTGTTAAAGAGTAAGCCCTATTGAACACAGAAGGACCTACTTCTGAATGAAGACGCTTAGGACATCAAGCTCTGTTTGGGTAAATTAATCAATTTTTAAAAGTCTTCCCAATTGTTGCCATGTGAGAATTAAGCATTTACTCAACTCAAATCAAGGAGTGGTGGTGAAGAGTTTACCTTTGATTGCAGTGGGTCATTGTTCTTTATCAACAATAGAGATAGAGAACCTGTGCTCCTTCAGAGGTTGCTGAACTACAGCTGCTACCATTCTTCTTCTTCTTTGGCGATCACTCGTAGCTGAGTAAGATTGTCTTCCATAGACACGGTTTTAATGAACCCGGCGGGAAGGTAAACGGCGTTTCTGTGCACTGCTCTGGTTTCGCCAGAAGCGGCTTAGTCATGCTGGCCACATGACTCGGAAAAACTGTGGACAAACGTCAGCTCCCTCAGCCTGTAAAGTGAGATGAGCACCGCAACCCCAGAGTCGTTTGCAACTGGACTTAACTGTTGGAGTCCTTTACCTTTACCTTTTACCGTAAGTGACTCTGGAGGCCAATTCTGGACCCACACTTCCTTCCACACTGGGGACATTGGTTTCTGGGCAGGAGTTGATCACAGTGTGGATTTCCAAGCATGCCTTCCCCCTAGCATGTTTCTCCCTTGCATCCTGAGTTTGAGTGTCTTCAAAGCCCATGACACCTTTGGTAAAGGCTGTTCTCCAACTGGAGCGCTCGCAGGCCAGTGTTTCCCAGTTGTCAGTGTTTATACTACATTTTTAAAGATTTGCCTTGAGAGTCTTTAAACCTCTTTTGTTGACCACCAGCATTACGCTTTCCATTTTTAAGTTTGGAATAGAGTAGTTGCTTTGGAAGATAATCAGGCATCCGCACAACATGACCAGTCCAACGAAGTTGATGTTGAAGAATCATTGCTTCAACACTGGTGATCTTTGCTTCTTCCAGTACACTGATATTAGTTCACCTGTCTTCCCAAGTGATGTGTAAAATTTTTCAGAGACACCATTGATGGAATCTTTCGAGGAGTTGGAGATGTTTATAAGTGGTCCATGTTTCACAAGCATATAGTAAGGTTGGTAGTACAATAGCTTTGTAAACAAGCATTTTGGTTTCCCTGCGAATGTCCCGGTCCTCAAACACTCTGCACTTCAATTGGGAGAAAGCTGCACTTGCAGAGCTCAGGCGATGCTGGATTTTGGCATCAATGTTGGCCCTTGTGGAAAGATAACTGCCTAGGTAGGAGAAGTGATCAACATTTTCCAATGTTACACCATGAGTTGGATTTGTGGTGCTGCAGAGGGGTTATTTTGTACTTGTTGGTGCAGCACTTTGGTTTTTTGGATGTTGAGTGATAGGCCAAGCTTTTCGTAAGCTTCTGCAAAGATATTTAGGATGGTTTGGAGGTCATCCTCTGAGCGTGCACACACTATGTTGTCATCAGCATACTGAAGCTCTATGACGGAAGTTACGGTAACCTTACTCTTTGCTTTCAGCCTGCTCAGATTGAAGAGCTTTCCATCTGTTCGATATATGATTTCTACTCCGGTGGGGAGTTTCCCTTCGACAAAGTGTAGGATCATGGCAATGAAAATAATGAATAGAGTTGGGGCAATAACACAACCCTGTTTAACACCTGATCCCACTGTGAATGGTTCACTTTGAGAGCCATTGTTATCTGTGATTGTTGCTGTCATATTATCATGGAGGAGCCGAATGATGTTTACAAATTTATCTGGGCAGCCAATTTTCAGAAGGACAGTCCACAGGGCATTATGATTTACAGTGTCGAAGCCTTAATCAGCTCAATTAAATGCCATATACAGGGGTTGGTTTTGCTCTCTGCATTTTTTTTGGAGCTGTCGAGTGGTGAAAATCATGTCCACTGTCCACCTAGAAGGCCAAAAACCATTTTGGGACTCAGGAAGGGTCACCTCGGATATTGTTAAGAGTCGGTTTGCTAAGATCCTTGCAAGAATTTTGCCGGCTGCAGCTTACAGATGCCTCGATAGTTTCCGCAATCAGTTCTGTCACCTTTTTAAAAGAGATTGATAATTTTGGCATCCCTAAAGTCTGCTGGGATCTCTTCTCTTTCCCAGATTTTTTTTTTGATGAGATTGTGAAGTTGTTGTGTAAATTCAGTTCCACCCACTTTGAAGATCTCAGCAGGTATCCCATCAGATCCATTGGCTTTGTTGTTTTTACCATACCTGCCCATTGGCCACGCTGGTTGGGGCTGAAGGGAGTTGGAGTCGCAGAACAGCTGGAGGGCCACACATATCTGCCCATTGCAGGAAGTGGATCAGGAAATTCTGCTCTCAAATGGCCCATCCAAACATGAAACATGACAAGTGCCTTGGGTCAAGTTTAAGAGAAACCTTTTATCAAAGAGTGATCGAGAGAAAGAAATAGCTTGCACATGACCAGCAATGGAGGAGGAACCCACCCCACATGGTTTCTGAATCAGACTCACCTGATCTAATCTGAGCAGATCATGAACTAGAGCAGATCGATGATGCACTTCAGAATCTGCACTCTGGCAGGTGTCATTACAAAGCAGTCCAAGGATTTTGTACTGTGTCCATGCCCTTCTTGATTCCATTCTAAAACAGGGGTACCCAGCTTCCCACAGCCTGAGCAGCTACCACAGAGCAAAGGCACAAAAAACAAGTCCCCCTAGGGGGTACAGGACACGATGATGTCCCCAGATGGACATGCACTATGTGCATTCAAAGCCCGCAATGACAAAGTGCTCTATGTACTAGCTAGTCAAACTGTAGGTTGCTGGATTCAGAATAGAAGATTTAAAGGAAATGTTTGTGTGTGGAGGCAGTATACAACTCCTGGACCACTTTACAAGAATTTTATATAAATGGAACAAACTTGGTGCTCTCTTCTGAGAAATGGGATGGTCTGGACATTAATAGGTCCATTCATCCCTACATATGGCCCACCCTGAGATCCTGGGAAGGGTTGCAAATGTGATTAACAGCTCCTATGCCTGGCTCAGTTGCACATGTCAGGCGACACTATAACAGCTCCTTCCAAGATCGTAAGAAAGGATCCTCTGGAAGTGGAGGAGGAAGCATCCCAAAATCTGCTCCAGGGAGGTGAAGGAAACCCCTGAACCAATTTGAAATGTGTATGAAGAGGAGGAGAGGATGTTCCATTGTACAAGTGGAAATCCTTGAGTGAATGGGACAACCTCATTGAATACAATGCAGAACCCCCAAAGGAATGCCGACATTCTGCAACATTCAGCCTTATCAGGTGATCTTCTTGGTGCCAGTATGACCATCTCATAAAATATCTGTCAGCTAAACCTTGTGCCAAGGTTTACTTTGGTACTCCCTGCAGAAAGGCAAGAAGATGAATTGCCTATAAATTAAGTCGCTGAACATTGTCCCCTTGCTTATAAATTTATCCTCTGTACACACAACAGGCTTATTGTGAGCTCAGACTACCTGCTCTTCACTGCAATCCTGTGCATGTCTGTCTATTTAGAAGCAAAACCTTTCAAGTTTGATGTGACTTCCTCCCATGCATATGGGTATAGGATGGACTGCAGCCCCCCAAGAGACAGAAACACCTCTTTGAAGCAGAGCAGCTGAAAACAACCATTCCGGCTCTGGGATTGAAAGAAAGAAATGATGATTCTCCAGCACCTCAAAAGGGAACTGAACCATGAGATGTAATGAAAGGTGTGTGGCTGATGCCTGCATTGTTTGGAAATACATCAAGTTTTGCAAAGCCGTTAAAGTCAGAGGTGGAAAAACTCAGACAAGACAACTTGGGCTGCTTTCCTCACATAGCCCTTAAAAAAAAAAAAATCAGCGCCAGCTCTGTCTTGATTTTGAATTATTCCCAACTTCATATTTCTGGGCAATACCAGCCTTGTGGCAAGGAGAACTTAGGAAAATAGGAAGTTGCCTTACACCAGGGCATAGGCAAAACTCGGCCCTCCAGAAGTTTTGGGACTACAATTCCCATCCTCCCTGACCACTGGTCCTGTTAGCTAGGGATCATGGGAGTTGTAGTCCCAAAATATCTATGCCTGCCTTACAGCTAGCTCACTGCTATCTGCACTTCCTGTGGCTTTCAAGCATTTCAGGGAGGGGGCATTCCCAGTCATACTTAGGGATGCCAAGGATTGAACCTGGTAGCTTCTGAATGGGGAGGGGGAAACCTCCACCACTGAGCTATGAGCCATCCCTGAGCCTCAGGAGACCTGCAACCACCAAATAAGCTAAATGTGGAACTATAAAGTAAAGGTCAATTCCAGTAGCAGCTTCCTGTTTGGAACAGTTGTGTTAAAAGGCACATGGAAGAGGGAACGTCTCAAAATAAGGAACTCTAACATTTGGCATCTGGAACCTTACCTCCTATACCATCACCCTCCTGATCCTAATGCAATTTTGGTAGACTGAGCTCTGGTCTACAAGGGTCCCATCAAGATGGGCGCACCAGTCTGCCTAAGAACCAAGGGCAGATCTGCACTCATGGTTTTTAATGTTAAGGAAGGGTTAAGGAAAGCTTTTGATAAGGTAGATGGACACATGACACTCTACTTCTTACGTTCATAATGTGTTACCACGTTGTCTTTTTTATTGCTTAATTTTTAATCGTTTTATGCTGCTATATCAGTGAAACTCTGCTCAAATGTCCCTAGGTAGTGTTTCCCCTTTTTATTGAATTCAAACTCTAACATACACATCCCTCCAGTGGTATTGGAGGAGGGTAGATAACAAAGGGCACAGAGGGAGGGAAAATTAAAATGTGACACCAGAGGGCAGAGTAACCAGTGACTAGCAGCAGGAAAGAAACAGCATTTTGGAAAAAGGTGTGGCAGAGTATTACTTATATTTGATGAAAAAAGACCAAGGTAAAAAAAAAAACCCACAACATTTTAATAACAAGTACGACCTGTGCTGTTTTAGAACAATACATCTAATATCGATCTAATAGGGGGAATAATGTTAAACAGGTCACTGTAGATCCAGCCCAAGTCAGCTGAGGCCAAAGGCCAATCCCGGCATATCATTTCCTGGATTGACAGATAGTTCTTTAGTTGAGGCAACCTCTCTAATACAAGGATGGTGAACCTGTGGCCCTCCAGATGTTGTTGAACTGCAACTCCTGTCAAGCTCACTCAGAAAGGTCTGGGGTGGTGAGTGTTCAGCAACATCAGGAGAGCCTCCCCACCTTTATAGAATAGGATTGAACACATGGCTATCAGCAGAAATGCTTCTTCCTGATGGAGACATTGTAAGGAAGTTCATCAAAGTGACCCTGACAAGCCTTGCTTAGCCTTTGCCTGCTCAACCAAATGTTCTGTGCTTTCCAAGCAATCCTGTTGAACTATAAAAAGTTAAAGAAGAAAAAGAAACACAGGCTACTTGAATGGAACCAGTGGTTGTAATTACAAATGCATAGACCATCTCCCCAGAGCCTGAGAGCATATGTAACTTAATTTAACATTTTCCAGGAGGCTTAACTGATTTGCCAGGCCAATAGCTGCTGTATTTAGAAGGATACATGCTTAATTTATAAATTAGCAGATTACAATCTGATGCTTTAGCACCATATTAAATGAAGTATTAATGTAATACAAGGCAAATGACACATGATAAACCATATGAGCGTATATACAAATTTGAGTTAATATGTTGGCTTCTGTTGCCCTCTGTCAGCGTGACTGCCTTTTCCCATAATCCATGTTTCTAATTATCTCTTGTATTCCTTGCATATAAATAGCTAATTACATAGTGTCCCTGTCAACCATGAGGTATGTAATATCTGAAAACATATCCCTTTGGAAATTTAATTTAGGATAACTCAATGTAGGTCCGTAATGGAAGAAACAGATACTTTGGCTTACTAAAATGCCCAAGTATTTAATTCCAGCTTGCTGTTCTTTTATTTCCTTCCCAAAATATGAAAGCACTAATTTGGAATAAAATAGGAAGTCTGATTGAAGATACCAGTCTTAAAACAGCATGAGGACATCTCTCCTGGCCAAAAAGTATTTTTGAATGATGCTTTTGAATGTTATTAAAAAATTTCAAGGTAAACTGCAGACTCTCATGTGATGGAGAAAGTCTGGAAAGATCAATGTGATCAGCCATTGCTCATGGGATTGGGTCATTTAAATAAGGGATAGTAGAAAAGGTAAAGGTAAAGGACCCCTGGATGGTTAAGTCCAGTCAAAGGCGACTATGGGGTTGCGGCGCTCATCTCGCTTTCAGGCTGAGGGAGCGGCATTTGTCCACAGACAGCTTTCTGGGTCATGTGGCCAGCATGACTAAACCACTTCTGGTGCAACAGAACACTCTGATGGAAACCAGAGTGCATGGAAATGCCATTTACCTTCTGCATTGGTACCTATTTATCATCTTGCACTGGTGTGCTTTCGAACTGCTAGGTTGCCAGAAGCTGGGACAGAGCAACAGGAGCTCAACCCGCCCAGGGATTCGAACCGCTGACCTGGTTGGCAAACCCAAGAGGCTCAATGGTTTAGACCACAGCACCACCCGCATCCCAAATCAGGAATGAAGAAACCTGTGGCCCTCCAGAAGTTGTTGGACTTCAGCTTCTATCGTCGCTGATCTTTGGCCATGCTAGCTAGGGCTGATGGAAACTGGAAGTTCAACAACATCTAGAGGGCACCACGTTCCCCATCCCTGATTTAAATGTTCTCACAGCCAAGCCAAAGCCTCTCACAGATAAGCAGCTCCTCCTTCCAAATGGCTGGAGGAAACTTGTAAAAGGCTAATCCACGTGAGCCCCCAAGTGAAGTTTCCTCTTTGGATTCTTTCCACCTTTTACTCATTCCTGATGTTGAGTTCAAGCCAGCCTGGAGGTCAGTTTTAGGAGGCAGTCAGATTACAAGATGGTCATGATTTAGGACAAGTACAAATACCTGCTGGAAATGTAAAGAAAAAGAAACAAAATAAAAAAAAAATTCTTTCCAGTAGCACCTTAGAGACCAACTGAGTTTGTTCTTGGTATGAGCTTTCGTGTGCATGCACACTTCTTCAGATACACTGAAACAGAAGTCACCAGATCCTTAAATATAGTGAGGGAGTGGGGAGGGGTATTACTCAGAAGGGTGGTGGGAATGGGTGATCCCTTCTGAGTAATACCCCTCCCCACTCCCTCACTATATTTAAGGATCTGGTGACTTCTGTTTCAGTGTATCTGAAGAAGTGTGCATGCACACGAAAGCTCATACCAAGAACAAACTTAGTTGGTCTCTAAGGTGCTACTGGAAAGATTTTTTTATTTTGTTTCGACTATGGCAGACCAACACGGCTACCTACCTGTAAAAGAAAAAGAAGATACCTTTTCTCATATGTGGTGGACTTGTAAGGTAACAAAAGCTTTCTGGGAGATGATATATAATGAAATGAAGAAAATGCTTAAAATAACCTTTGTTAAGAAACCAGAAGCCTTTTTATTAGGAATTATAGGTACCGGCATCCCAAAGGAACACAAAACACTTTTTATGCATGGAACAACAGCTGCCCGGATGCTACTTGCCCAGAGTTGGAAAGAAGACCAAGTCCCCACCAGAGTGGAGTGGCAAACCAAGCTGATGGACTATGCCAAGATGGTAAAACTGACTGAGGGAGTGGGGAGGGGTATTACTCAGAAGGGTGGTGGGAATGGGTGATCAGCTGATAGGTGTGGAAAACCTTTCCCTGCAAGACTAATTGCAGCCATTAAGAGTTGTCAACAGGTTTTCCACTCCTATCAGCTGATCACCCATTCCCACCACCCTTCTGAGTAATACCCCTCCCCACTCTCACTATATATAAGGGTCTGGTGACTTCTGTTTCAGTGTATCTGAAGAAGTGTGCATGCACACGAAAGCTCATACCAAGAACAAACTCGGTCTCTAAGGTGCTACTAGAAAGAATTTTCTATTTTGTTTTGGTGCTGGAGGAGACTCTTGAGAGTCCCATGGACTGCAAAAAGATCAAACTTATCCATCCTTAAAGAAATCAGCCCTGAGTGCTCACTGGAAGGGCAGATCCTGAAGTTGAGGCTCCAATACTTTGGCCACCTCATGAGAAGAGAAGACTCCCTGGAAAAGACCCTGATGTTGGGAAAGATGGAGGGCACAAGGAGAAGGGGACGACAGAGGATGAGATGGTTGGACAGTGTTCTCGAAGCGACTGGCATGAGTTTGGCCAAACTGCGGAAGGCAGTGGAGGATAGGGGTGCCTGGCGTGCTCTGGTTCATGGGGTCATGAAGAGTTGGACACAACTGAACAACTGAACAACAACAACGTTTTAACTCTACTTGCCAGGGCAACAGCTCTGTGCCATAACATGTTTTTTCTCTTTAGCAATCTGTATCTTTCTTTACTAGCATATCCCTGCTTATTACCCATCATAAAGCGATGCAAGCATGAAAGTGACAGTCTACATATGATTTTGCATTACGTTGGTACTGTATGCATGTACTTGTCAAAGTAAGTTGAGCTCTAGGTCAGAGACACGATGCACGAAGGAGAAAGCTTTAACCCCTAATAACCAAGGGATGTAGCTGTCTGGGCCACTTTGGCCACCAGGGGCTGACAACTATGGTAATGAATCCCATTGGTGTTGGTGCTGCTATTTTTATTGAGGGGTTTTGTTTTTTAAAAACGGCAAGCCTTCACCAAGCCACAGGAGGGATATTTCTCTATTCAATTCTCTTACCAATTTGTCTGTTATCAAAGGTGTGTCATGTTGTGATGAAGCCAAAGTAACAGAGTGAAATCTTCTTGAGCAATTTTCCCCTTGTGTATTTTGCTTTTCTGAGTGCTTCTAAAATATGCTTTTTTTTCCCCCAGGCAGCAGAGAAATACAACACAACACATTAGAATGAGCATCTTATAATGTGTTTCTTTTTGCATGCGTACGAATAGAAATGTGGGACTGGAAATGATCTGCAAAGTTGATGTCATCCAAAGGTTACATTGGGCAAAGGTTGGCCTAAGAATCACTGTTCTTGGGATATCTTAGGGCTGCCATATGTCCAGAATGTCCCAGGCATAGCCGGAATTTGGCCCTTGTAAACAGCATGTGAGCTGTTTCCTTAAAAATAGCTCAAAACTTCTTTCCCCCCTCTTTTTTTTTTAGATTTTGCCAAAAGAAAAGCTCAACAATTTTTTGAAAATATGGCAAACCTAGGATATTTAGGTGCTCCTTCTGAGAGGCTGTTCTCACAGCCAAGCAGTGCTTCTTTTGGGATCATCCTTTAGTTAATCAATAATAATTCATGCCCCTTGAACCTCTGCAGTCATGAATTACTCTGGCAATAAGTGCTGGTCTAGACATTTCACGCACCACTTGTATTCAGAGGTAGCCATTTTATTTGGGAAGTAAATCCATGCTAGATCTCCTTACTCCTGCCCAAACAGCCTTAAAGGTGTCTAGAACAAAAGCCTTTGGTGTATTTGTCGGAAATTTGCCAGGTTTCTTACCTATGGGCAGCCCTCTCATGTCTGCAATTTTCAGACCAATTTGCCCACAAAATATTTGGGTAGATTAAGTCATCTTTTTCTTTTTTTAAAAAAAGTCCACACTAAAACTGAAACACTTGCCTTTTCAGGGGGCGGGGGAATATAACACTCCAGGTATCCTGAACTTTGGTACAATTCATGTCCTCAGAAGAGGAAACCTTGCCTGAAAATTTCATCCGTTTCTACCCCAAAATAGAAAAAAGAAGAAATTATAGACAATAAGATTTAAAACTGCCTAGTGGGAAAGCCTTTAGAACTCCAGGTTGGGAGGCTTGTATCTGCTATGGAGGGGTTTTCTATCAAAATGAGGGGAGAGGTTATATATATATATAAACATATATATAAAATCTCCCAGTAGTTCAGAAGGGAGAAGGGAATGACATAGATTTGAATGAAACATGAGCCAAACTGGACAGCCAATGAAACACATCAGATTGAGACAGGCAGTTTTCTGAAATATTCAGTCAGAGTCCAAGACAAATTTCGGGGTTGTTGCACTCTCCTACTATAAAAACACACACACACACACACACACACACACACACACACACACACCTAAAACCAACCAGACACACTTTAGCTTTGTGGATTCATGCTTTGTGCACAAAGAAAGTATCTGAAGAAAGCATGAAAAACTGAGATTGTTCTGTTTGTCTTATCAATCGACACGATGATAGATAGGCTCACACCCTGCCCAAATGCCTTTAGCTGCTGTTTCGGAAAGGCTCCCTCAAATCTTTTTTTCATTGATTCATAGGTTAGAGCAGGAGGGCTTCAATTCTTTATTTAAGCACCAGTACCTCCCTTGACAGCTGCATATGGTAGCTTCAGGTTCCTTCTCTCTCTCTCTCTCTCTCTCTCTCTCTCTCTCTCTCTCTCTCTCTCTGTGTGTGTGTGTGTGTGTACACTAAAGGATTTTGAGAGGCACTTCAAATTGAGCCGTCAGTTATCAAATCCACTCTTGTTAATTGCAATTCTCATTTAATCTGAATGCCTGAGCATCTGCGCACACGGTCAAAGGCAATTTGCTAATGCTTTTTTCATCGGTTGTTTGTTTTCTCCATTTTGCAATTAAATTAGCACAAGCCCAATAATGGGGTGTTTAAACAACTTGGCATTGTACTTTGATGACTTTCACTGTTTTAAAATTTGCCCCTCGCCAACACCATTTTTTTTGTGATACATTTGTCACAAGGAAAAAATAAAGATACATTATATAAAATAGTAGATCCTATAGTGGGTACAAGCTGTGGTGTAGTGGTTCATTTCGAATTGCAAGAGCTCACCATGACAGTTCCTATAGCAGGACTAGCCAGAGTGGTGTCCTCAAGGTGTTGTTTGATTCCAACTCCC
>OFHU01001028.1:0-18749 GCA_900245905.1 Lacerta viridis | reverse complement strand
TTTGCTAATAACAAAGATTTATATATGTTGATGGCTGTTTTTTGTTTGTTTGTTTTTGTGTAAGAATTAATCAACTGCTTCAATATCTCTGGGGCTTCTGAGACTGTAAAAGCTGCTGGTCTGTAGATGGTGGTTAGC
The DNA here is from genome assembly GCA_900245905.1 of Lacerta viridis. NCBI lineage: Eukaryota > Metazoa > Chordata > Lepidosauria > Squamata > Lacertidae > Lacerta > Lacerta viridis. The sequence goes on along the minus strand of OFHU01001028.1, from coordinate 18,611 downwards.
AAGTCTTTTATCTGGGGATATTGCCGTTGAACGTTTGTAGGTAATCTGTATTTGTCTCTTAAAATGGAATATGTATAAAATTCACCCTCTTCATTTATCAACTGGTCTAACGTTAATATACCGAAATTCACCTACCTCTTCCACATGACCATTTCTTTCCCGGTTTTTAAAGACGGGTTTTTAAAGATGGGTTTCCCCACAAAGTCATTTTGTCATGGGAGAAAAGGTGAAATTTATATATATATATTTGGACATGTGGTGCTGTATTGTTTGAACTGATGTTATTGTTCCAATAGCATCTTTAATATTAATGTATTTAGACCCCAGTGCTTTGTGGTACAATTCTAAGTCTGGGATCCCAAATCATCCTTTTATCAGTATTTGCATTTTTTTGCATAGATATTCTTGGAACTAAAGAGCCCCAAAGGCATTTTCTAAACAAAGATTTAATTTTGAGAAAGTATTTGCTCGGTATTTGAATTGGAATTAAACTAAACTAGTCTAGGTATTATGTTCATTTTAAGAGCATTGACTTCCCCCCCCCCCACAGGGTCAGGCTCAATGACTCCCATCTGTCAATGTCTATTGATACCTCATGATATATTTTGTTGATGTTTAATGACATCAACAAATTTAGATAATTATTGTGGTATCAATATGCCTATATATTTAATGTCTTTGCAAATATGAAATTGGTATTGTTTAAATAGTTGAACCAAAAGGTTATTTCCGATTTGGATGAGTTTATAGTGTATCCAGAGATATTGCCAAAAATATCTATATTTGGCATTAATATTGGGACAGTAGTGTACTGTGAGATTTCATGATAAACAAAAGAATATCATCTGCAAACATTTCCAGTTTGTATTCAAGTGAGTTATGAATTACAACAAAGATTTCCTTATGCTGTCTAATAGTACATGCCAGGAGCTCCAAACAGATATTAGAAAGCAAAGGGAAGAGTGGGCAGCCTTGCCTAGTACCTCTGGATAATGCGAAAGGTGCAGACATTATGCCGTTTGTCTTAATTCTAGATGTAATGTAAAGGTAAAGGGACCCCTGACCATTAGGTCCAGTCGTGGCCGACTCTGGGGTTGCGGCGCTCATCTCGCGTTACTGGCCGAGGGAGCCAGTGTACAGCTTCCGGGTCATGTGGCCAGCATGACTAAGCTGCTTCTGGCAAACCAGAGCAGTGCACAGAAACCGTTTACCTTCCCACCGGAGCGGTACCTATTTATCTACTTGCAGTGCTTTCAAACTGCTAGGTGGCAGGAGCTGGGACCGAGCAACGGGAGCTCATCCCGTCATAGGGATTCGAACCGCCGACCTTCTGATCGGCAAGCCCTAGGCTCTGGTTTAACCCACAGTGCCACCCACGTCCCTCCATAATATATTTATCCATTTTATAAAGTCTAATTGAAAACCAATTTTTTGTAGTACTTTTTCCATATATAGTTTGTGGACCTTATCAAAAGCTTTTTCTGCATCTAGAGATAGTATAGCTAAATCTTGACCGTTCCTGTTTAAATTGATCAAATCCACTACCAGCCTGATGTTATCTGCAGCTTGTCTCATCTTTACAACCCTGTTTGGTCATTTTTAATAATAGTTGGTATTACTCCTTGTAATCTGTTTGCCAATATCGCTGTTAAGATTTTCGTATCCAATGTTTATCAAAGAAATTGGGTGATAGTAGGCACATTGTGTCAGGTCCTTGCTGGGCATTGGAATAACAGTAATGTAAGCCTGGATGAATAATGTTGAGCTGATTTTTCTCTAAATATCTCATCATATAAGTGATATAATCTAGGTGACAGGAGATCAATATATGTTTTATACCATTCCACTGGAGAGCCACCTAGCCCTGGTGCTTTGCCATTTGCCATATTTGAGATTGTTTCCCTAATCTTGACTTCTGATACTGGAGGTATCAATAGTTGTTTTTGTGTGTTTTCTAGCCCTGGGAGTTTTGAAAAAATATAATAATAATAATAATAATAATAATAATAATAATTTCCATGACCTCTTCTGATACCTCTTCTGGTTCTAATAGAATAGGTCTGAATAGAATGTTAGGAACTGGTTATTAATCGCAGTTGGAGATGTATGAACTTCATCTGATTCACCTCTAATTTGTGAGATTATTGACTTTTCTTTCTTTTGCGTTAGTCGATTTGCAAGAATCATACCTGTCCTTTCACCTGTTTCCCAATACTTTTGCCCTGTACACATAAGCATGAATTCAACTTGTTGGGACAATGCATTATTTAGCTCAGATTTCTTCTTTACAGTATCTTTACAATTCATCTTGTTAACTATTAATGTCCATAAGTCATTTAATTCCTCTTTCAATTTTTTCCCTTACTATTTCTAAGGTTTTTTTTATGTGATGAGTATGCTATAATTCGTCCTCTAAAAAAATCTTTATATGCTTCCCATTCATATACAGTATCCTAATGGTCGAAGTCTCAGTATTTATATCAAAGAATTGTTCAGTCTCAGTCTTCATTTGTTTTATAAGCATCATCATTAAGTAGTGAGATGTTAATATACCAGTTTCTTAGTATCTTAGCTGTATTATAAGACTTCCAATCCAAGCTAATTGCACTGTTTTAACATACACAACATACATTAATACCAAAGTCTTGAATTTGATGGTACAAGGATGCTTAAGGAAAAAATCCAACCTAAAACAATTTTTTCTATACATGACTGTAAAACATAAACTTCCTTTCAGTAGGATGCCTTAAGCACCAAGGGTCAACCAGATTCAACTCTTCCATGTACTTCTTGAAAGTTTCTCTAACTAATGAATCTTTCTTCATGGAAGCATGTTTCTATCTGGCTTAAAGGTAAAGGTAAAGGGACCCCTGAGCATTAGGTCCAGTCATGTCTGACTCTGGGGTTGAGGCGCTCATCTCGCATTACAGGCCGAGGGAGCCGGCGTACAGCTTCCGAGTCATGTGGCCAGCATGACAAAGCCGCTTCTGGCGAACCAGAGCAGCGCACGGAAACGCCGTTTACCTTCCCGGAGCGGTACCTATTTATCTACTTGCACTTTGACGTGCTTTCGAACTGCTAGGTGGGCAGGAGCTGGGACCGACAACGGGAGCTCACCCCGTCGCAGGGATTCAAACCACCGACCTTCTGATCAGCAAGCCCTAGGCTCTGTGGTTTAACCCACAGCGCCACCTGCGTCCCCTTTCTATCCGGCTTAGGATCAATTATTTCATTGAAATCACCTCCTATTATAAGTTTGCGTGTTTAGACCTTTTGCCTTTCCCCAAATAAATTTGCACAGGAGTCAGATATTTGGTTTGGTTTTTGGCAGAAATTTAGGCCACAACTTTATTGATTACAATCAAGTGAGTGGTTGCATAGGTTCTGGTTTGACTATCTCCCTGCACCCTTGCAGGCAGCACTGTGGGAATACGTTTGGAACTATGTTTTATTTAAGATTATTTATACTTATGTTTGTTGTATCCTTCCGCCAAAAAGGGAAAGCGAAAGTAAGAGCCAGCAGGCATTTTACTGCCTGGATCCATCCGCAGGACTTTATGGCTCCAAACTTCAAAGTTATCAACGGTCAGTTAGTCTGCTTTCCCGCTCTTTTTAGGGCAACAACAGTGTTCTGATTGGTTCATGTTTATATGATGACGTTGGTTGTTCATTCAATAAAAGCTGCCGCTCCCTGTGTGGATGTGTGGAGAACGCGCGGAAAAGCCCAGAGAGAAGAACGTAGCGTGGCAAGGCAAAAGCAAAAGTGAAACCGTCCACGCAGGGCAGCTAAAGCCGTTATCCTCCAGACTGCAGTCTTCGTCTTAGTGTTTTATTTTCAGTTTTATTTTAAAACCTTTTCTTTGGCCGTTCAGTTTTGGCCACCTTTAGCTTTATTTTCCTCTTCGGAGTTTTGTAACCCGACAGACGCTCGCAACCATCTACGAGGCACTCTTCAACGAACTCACAGAACTCGAACCCTTCAGGTTGCAGCCAGAGGTTCTCTTCGTCCACGGCGCGGTGTGAGCTGGCTCCGGAATTACCGGCCGTCCCGTCTTCAGGCTGCTTATGGCTGGTGCTCTTTAAGCGCCGGCCACCCCAACAACCGGTACCCCGTGTGAGGCAACTCTGCAGCGACTCTCCACGTGTGGTACCGGCTACCTATCCCCACATAGCACTGTCCCAGAGCCAAGTTCGTAGGACAGCCAAGGATGAACACCAGGGACAGCTGCTGGAAGGAGCACCAATCAGCCAACCTGATGTCCCCGGACTCGGGCATGGGCCAGACCCCTTTCGGGGAATGCCAAACCAGTGAGTCCCTGGATTCCTCTACTGGAATATCCTTCATTTGCATAGGCGTGGCTCACGTGCCACGCCTATCACCTGAACCAGAGCCTATCCGCAACTTACAAGTTGTGACTATTTGCTACGCGGCAGGCGAAACCCAAATGGCACCAGCCAATCAGCCAAGTGGGGAAAATTCCTACCGTGCCCCTGTCCCAACGACAGACGACACAGATGGCATAGCAAGGTCAAGCGCAAGCCCTAAATATAGGGAGAGGTGGGCGGGTGTTCCGATGCGAAAGCCCCAAAGAGGAAGCTCAGTAGCCTCACATGGGCTTAAATAGGTCCCGCGTTGCTGCTCTTTCGTGACACCCCATTGGTCAGATTGCACCCCAGCAACACGGGACCGACCTATCAGGGGTTGTGGCTGATTCCAGATTACCCCCCACAACACCGGGTCCAGTGGCCAGGTCGCACCACAACACGTGCCCTCTTTTATGGAGGACACGCTTTATCGTATGTACTTTGACTCAGATGAGTAAAACATTGATACAACACATCTGGGGAGTCTACATTTGCCCCATATATATTAATCAACATTATTACCATTTTGGGAATTTTCACACACAAAATTAAATAGCGTCCATTTTCATCACTAATAACTTATTGTGTATCTACCCTCAATCCTTTTCGTATCAAGATAGCAACGCCTCCGGCGCTGGAATTACAATTTGTAGCATGTACCATTCCTACCCAATCCTTCATTAACACTTTTTAGTCAGAGAGATCAGAAGGACGTCCCTCACGGCTCCATTCCCAGACCAGAAGTCCTATTTGACAGATTTCTTGAATGTTTCTACCTGGCTGAAATGTGTCCCTAATCTCTGAAAATGCATCTTGCTTCCCTGAATGGAGGAAACAGAAGGTTGTGTAAGTATGTGTAGAAACTAACTAACTAACTAACTGATACTTTGGCCATGGATTGCTTTTTTAATTATTATTATTACCAAGAAGGCTGGGAGAAGAGGGATGTTTCACCTGGCACCTAAATATATGTAATGAAGGCATGAGGTGGGGAGAGCATCTCACAAGCAAGAACCAACCATAGAAAAGGCCCGTTCTTGTGTTGGTACCCTCCAGGCCTCTTTTGGAGGGGGCATACATAGAAGGACCTCAGATTACGATCACAAGGTCCGGGTAGGTTCATATGGGAAGAGGTGGAATTTGAGGTATTATGGTCGCTTTCCTCGTTTTGGAGTCACTCTATCCCCTTGATCATTTTGGTCGCCCTTTTCGGAACCTTTTTTATTTTACTTTTAATCAGATTGCCAGGAAATCCGACATTTTCCTTAATCAAGCTTGAATTCGGTGGGTAAGGTCAACTTTTCACAAGGCACAGCCACAGAACAAGAAAAGCTCTTGAATCCAGGGGAATTAATCAATACAATCAAAATCTGGGTCAACTGAAAGTGATGATGAGCCTTTAGTTTCAACGTTGTCCTTGTAGATTCAACAGGGGGGGGGGACTAGAATTAGTTGGGTCTGTCATTGGCTGTAGCTCCAGCTAGCATTGCTATCCCCCGCCACCCCTGGTAGGAATTCACAAAGAACAGATTCCTCAGCCATCTTCAACTCAGCCTTACTAATGACCAGTTTGTCCTTTTCTTCGTGGATATAAAGAAGAAGAAGAAGAAGAGTTTGGATTTGATATCCCGCTTTTCACTCCCCGAAGGAGTCTCAAAGCGGCTAACATTCTCCTTTCCCTTCCCCCACAACAAACACTCTGTGAGGTGAGTGGGGCTGAGAGACTTCAGAGAAGTGTGACTAGCCCAAGGTCACCCAGCAGCTGCATGTGGAGGAGTGGATATAAAGGCTTACAAGTGTTCCTGGAGAGGGGAGAGTGGCTGCCTTAAATTGGTATCGCCATGCATCCCCCCAGTTGGCTAGATGGGCATCCAGCCCTTCCCTTCCCATGCACCTTCACTCAAAATGACAAGGGCAGAATTGTCCTCTCTGGTACTGCCATTGTATGCATTTATATTCTTTGGGAGATAAACAAGACTGGAAATGTAAGCCATGCATCCGCAGAGGAATTTCTATTTACTTGTGAAATGGAAACAAGCATTTCAGCATGTCTGCGCCTGAAAACTGTGAGTGGTGCTGCACAGATTTATGTTCAATTACCCTATTTGAGCATTTCCTACATAGCCATCCCAGGCTATTCTACTAAACTAGATTTAATATGCAACAAACATGACTGACACGTAAACAAGACCTCCATCCTTTTATTTTTTATTTTTTTTACCATTGTTCTCACAGAATCACATTCTGGCTCTTCGAAGCCTGTGATTATAATCAGAGATCCTTGGGCATTGTGATTTGAGCCTAGAAATACATCTGCATTGGAAGCTGCATTATTGAGAGGCCACAGAGAAAGCAAAAGAAGTTGTTATAACCATCACAGCAAAACATTTGAAAGCTAAACATTAAATGCTAAAATATACCATCTATTACAGTTCTTGGATAATGAAATAATCCCTTGCTCGTGGCCTTGTACGAATTAGGCCTTAGATCCTGAGCTGGCCCAGCCACGAGGCAAGGTGAGGGGACCACCTCAGGTAACAGAATCCACAGGGGCAGCATATCCCAATGTATATCTTTAACACCACCCCTCACCCTTTCTTCCCTGGTGGGGAGGGGGTGGGACTATTTTGTCATTTGCCTCAAGTGCCAAAATATCTTGGGCCAGCCCTGCTTAGATCAATGTTTTCATGAAGATGTGATTGAAGGAAATACATTCATTTAAGTCAGAAGTGTGGAACCTTCTTCATCCAAAAGGAATAGGAATAGGAATAGGAATAATTTATTATTGGCCAAGTACATTTTCCAACATACTTGGAATTTGTTTCGGCTACATTGCAATGTAAACATACAGACACTGTTCCTCTCACAATACAAAGAAGCAAAGAAACCCCACCCATATTTTACCTCCCCTTAAGCTATACAACTACGAATTTAACAATTTAATGGCACAAGGGAAAAAACTATTCTTGTGCCTGGCCGATTTTGTATATGAAGTCCTGTAGCGACGTCCAGATGGAAGTAAATCAAGCAGATGATGACCGGGATGTAAAGGATCTGCTACAATTCTCTCTGCTCTCTTCCTAACTCGGGTAGCATAAATTGTCTCTATTGAAGGCAAGCTAACACCAATTACCCTTTCTGCAATTCTTACAGCTCGTTGGAGCCTTTTCTTGTCTCTCTTGGAGGCTGTACCGTACCAAGCTGTTATAGAATTACAGAGAACAGTTTCAATGATGCCTCTGTAGAATTGGATCAACACTTCCTGGGACAATTTAAATTTCCTTAGTTGACGCAGGAAATACAGCCTCTGGTGGACCTTTTTAATAATACTATTGATGTTGCTTGACCAATTTAAGTTATAAGAAATTATAGAGCCCAGGAACTTAAAGGACTCTACTACTAGGACCATGTTACCAAGAATGGAAAGTGGTGGCAGAACCGAAGAGTGCCTTCTGAAATCAGAAGGCTGGTCAACCTTATGGGGACACATGCCAGTGAAAGCCAGGGGCAATAGTGGGCACAGCAATGGAAGTAAATGTAGCAGGCTAGTTTCTGCACACACTTGCACTGCCCCTCTCTATCCTTTATCCAGGCAAGCAAGAGACATGATCAGAAATCCAAGACACATTCCAGCCAGGCAAAGAAACCCAAGGAACACTCAAGGAGAAGTCCATTTGCTCCCTTTGGGGCTGGTGGCTTTGCAGGCGGGCCCTGGGCCTCCTCAGTTAACTGGCCTATTGCAGGCTGGATTGTCCTCCTGCCGCCCAATTGGCCAATGGTGGCAGAAATTGGTGGGCGTTCCTCTGGGTGCAGGACCAACTGGCCAATAGTGGCGCTTGTTTCCATGCCCAGGGCAAGGATAAATACCCATCCTGCTGGGCCTTTTCATCCTTCCTTGCTGTGCCACTTCTCCCACCCACTCTCTCTCAGTTTAGGGTTTTTGTGGATGGTACAACCTTACTATGGACAATGTTGGTTGCCTATTTTCAGGGACAGAGCAGGATTTTCAGGGGTGCTGACATTTGGGTTTTTACCTACCTCACAGCAATCGTCACAGCTTTGTAAGGTGGATAGGCATTGGGTAAGCCCAGTCTTGGTTGGAGGGTGGGGTTGTAGCCTCTGCCTGCCCCTCCATGGGTAAGGGTATCCTGTTAAAAGGACCCGGGAGGAGTGGCTCCTGTCTGATATCCAGATGGGGGCTAGGGCCATACCGCTCCTCCAGTGGAGACCGCTTTGGGGTGCCCCAGTTTGATGTAGGTCATAGGGCTCCCCCCTCCCATTGGCTTCACCCTTAGAAACACTTCCAGTGAACAGGTGGGAGTGACATACAAAGTTGCTTACCACAATGCCTATGGCCAAACCTTCACATCTGTAACCAATAAAGTTGTGGCCTTATCTGATCCCAAACCAACATGATGTGCATTGTCTAGGTATTTGCACCTTAGGGAACTGGGTGGTCATGGGGCCCTCAATATGTAAGGACAAGTTGTTGAGGAGAGTCTTGGGGATTAACATTTCCCACCTGCCCTCATTTAAGTGATTAAGTGAATTTGTCTTGTTTTTTCTAAGAATGAGTAGCATAAAATATATTCTTAATTCAATAAGCTTTATTAGGCATAACAGACCAGACAATTTCAAACAGATATTGTGTATAAAATATATGATATAGACTCAACAAAGTAGGGCTTATATTAATTAAACCTTTAACACTAATCCATAAAAAATAACTTCAAAGTTCTCATAACAAACCTTAGTTAAAACATCAATTGGTATAAATGATATAATAATATAACAATGCAACATTACTATTTAATTAACATCCCCTAATCCTCTATGTGATGGCTTAATCTTTCTGCATGGACTGAGCTTAAAAATTCGGCCAGTATTGAAGTGATTTTATCATTACTATCCAATAATAGTGTTTGTATAGTTGGAAACCACCTCATGAGAAGAGAAGACTCCCTAGAAAAGACCCTGATGTTGGGGAAGATGGAGGGCACAAGGAGAAGGGGATGACAGAGGACGAGATGGTTGGACAGTGTTCTCGAAGCTACTAACATGAGTTTGGCCAAACTGCGGGAGGCAGTGAAAGATAGGCGTGCCTGGCGTGCTCTGGTCCATGGGGTCACAAAGAGTCGGATACGACTGAACGACTCAACAACAACAACAATAATTGGAAACATAGAGGTAGGCCTGTCCATTTGTAAAGCATCTAATAATTGACTTCTAGCGTTAGTGCCAAAATTACAAGAGAAGAAGATATGATCCAATGTATCAAGTTCCTTCTTACTGCATTTACAGAAACGTTCAGATTTTGGAGAGCTAAGTACCCTCTTACCATCATGGAGAAACATGTTAAATCTAGCTAACATAAACAATCTACAGGATTCGTGGTTCTTAGATTTGTAATATATCCCTTTTGGAAATCTCTGCATAAAGGGAGATTTAAAAAGGGGGGGGGAGCAAGCTGTGTACTAGCGACATCAAGAATGGAGAGAACACTCTTCCTAATAAAATTTCTTCCTAATTTAGGTCAGAATTGCCCAAATATACAAATTTTTGATCTATAGTGGAATAGAAGCCAATACACACACACACTCACACACACACAGAGAGAGGAAGAGAGAGAGAGAGAAGAGAGAGAGAGAGAGAGAGAGATTATCATGAATGTTGCAAAATAAACTCCTATTTAGTAGGAATGTGCAACTATGAGATAGTTTGGTCATATAAATCACAAACAGCCCCCAAGCAGAAGCAAAGTCAAGGGAGTCTGCAGCACCCCGGCAGCATACATTTTATGAGTCCGTTTTTCAGAAATAGCAATGAACATGACTTTCTAAAACCATAAATCCATAGTGTAACAAGATGCATCCTTCCATCCTAGAGAAATTGCTAAATGAGCAGCCACCAGCAGATATTGTTGAGAAGTAAGATCAGGTTTCCAGTTCCTGTCTGCCTGAATGGTGGAGGCTCTCTCAACATCACACTAAGGAAAAGGGAACAAAGGGGGTTAAATCATTCTTTGGAATGCATCCTGGGGTACAGGAGGAAGAGGCTCACCTGTAGATTTCCTCAATGGCTTGCTCCCACGTGGAATGTGGAGGTAGGCAGAGGCGCTGGGCGCTAAGCAGAGGTTCTCCTAATAATTGGATCTTTGTTGACATAAAGTAAGGTGTGCACTGGAGGAGATGTGATCACCAGAATTGTGGACTATCTTGGTACATTGATCTGAGGTTTGAAATGGAGAAAATATTTTATTCTGTGTCGGAGGTGGTTGGCAGAGAGGGAAGTCCTTGGCTATTGTTTATATTACAGAAGTTTCTACATTTATGACAACCCTATCCAAATGTAAATTTTTAAAGATATGCAAGTGACGATGGTGTAATATTGAGATTAAAAGAAGATTTGAAGCTGTGTGTGGTTTAAAGGGAATGAAGGGGGGGGATATCTATTGTTTGAATGGATCAAGCTGGGAAATTAGAGCTGATTCCCCCCCCCAAAAAAAAGAACAATGGAAAAAGAAAAGAGACTAAAGGGAGTTGAGACATAACCTAAGAGGAAAGATATTGGCCCAAAATAAAATGCAACCGTAAATATGAGAGGATTCTGGTGGCTGTGGCTGAAAAGTGTCACAGGTGCTCTAAGGATGCTGATGAATCAGAAGGAAAGTGCTGCCAGATCATCAGTGGCTACCTTTGAAACAGCTCTCCCTTCCCAGACTGAGGAGGAAATGGCAAATCTTCAAGATTTCAACTGATCAGAGGGAAGGAGTAGGCTGTTGTTTATCTGGAACTGCCTAAGCATTATGGAATGGAGCTAAGGTGAGGAATTAGGAGCCAGGGCTATCTTAAGCATATCCAGCGCCGTGGTGCAAAGCTCCCTCTGGTGCCCCCACCCGCATTTCCCAGTGTGTTTTAAGGAGGACGGCGCTGCCCGCGGGGCTGAAGGAGGCAGGCAGTTGCTGGAGGGCAGCTCCTCTGGCGGGGAAGGGACGGAGGCTGGACGCGGTGCCTCCTGGCTCAGCTGGCCACTTTGTGCTGCGCTGGCCATGGCAGATGGAGGCTCCAGGCATGGTGCTGCTTCAGCGCAGCACGGGGGAGGCAGGTGAGGGAGGTGCCATGTCCAGCCTCTGCCTCTTCCCTGGTGCCCTCCAGAACCCGGCGCCCCACACCACTAGCCTCTATGGCTAAGACACCCCTGGTAGGAGCTAACTTTGAGATCATAGCTCCACCCTGAATTATGCTGGGAAAGTAACAACAGCAGCAGGAAAAGCTCAAGGATATGGCAGCATACAAGGTCAATGAAATCAACAATTGGACAGTTGTACCTCAGAAGTCTGTTCCGGATGTCCAGGCACGGCTTCCCGTTGGCTGCAGGAAGCTCCTGCAGCCAATCGGAACCCATGGAACCTGCACCAGATGTTCAGAATCCAAAGAATGTTTGCAAACCGGAACACTCACTTCTGAGTTTGTGGTGTTCGGTAGCCAAAACGTTTGAGTCGCAAGGCGTCTGACCTCCGAGGTACAACTGTACTAGATTGTCACATGCAGACTGGGGGGGGGGGAGTCAGACTTTCCCACTTGAAGTTCTATGAAAGGAGAAATAACAGAATAACATGAATAGAAATAATCAAGAATGCAGCTGTTGTCTAAGTGATTAATTTGTTAAACGGAATGTAACTAGAAGTTAATAAGAATATGAAATATAGTAATATCAGATCATATTGGGTGCATCAAGCACAGCATGCGGGAAATCACTTTAATGAAATTGTATTAATGTAGAATCAATTGGTGTTTGTATAGGGTTAAAATTGGAAAATTAACAAAAATAATTGGGGGGGGGGAGAGAGAGAGAGAGAAGTAAGATCAACATTGGCACCAATGAAAATGGATAAGAGATGTAGCTTAGCATCCAAGGTAACCTGTTTGTTAACAATAATACCAATCTTCATGACAACCTGATTCCAGAACTTATCTACGTAGTTACATCTCCACCACATATGCCAATATGTTCCTCATGCGTTACAACCCTACAAGCATAAAGATGGACCAAATATTAAGCTTTCTGTGATTATTATGATGTTATCTTTTAATTTTATTCCTTCTTCTATAACTGTTGTTTTGTTTTGTTTTTCTTTTTTTTAATTTGCAATAAATGTGAAGGTTTTTATTTTTTATTTTAAAAATACATAACAAGGTAATTATCCTGGTAAAAAAGAAAAAGGATTTTTTTTTTTTAAGAAGGGGAATTTATGCTGATTTGGCCCTTTAACTGTTGCATCATGCTGACTTAGCTGAGAGAGAGCATAGCTGTCAACTTTTCCCTTTTCTTGCAAGGAATCCTATTCGGAATAAGCGAATTTACCTTTTAAAAAAAGGGGAAAGTTGACAGCTATGGGGAGAGTGTGTGTGTGTTTCAGTCTTGCTTTAACAGGCTTCTTATTGCTGTGAACAGAAGATTGATTGACTGCAAAATCAAGTACCTTTCTCCAGACAATGTTTTCTAATACCTCGCCTTCACGCTTCCAGAGCCTGCAGCCAATGGCTGTCACTGTCTACTGCGCAGAAAGCAGCTGCAGACAAGACTGACTTCCCAGCAGCTGCTGCATGTTGATCGTGTTCCTCTCCTCTGTTAACACAATTGCCATCACCTTTACAGACATCAGATTTGGAGAACACGTTGCATCTCACAAAGCCCCGAGACCCCTCTAGGCCTCTCCGTTCAACAGAGCTTATTATGGAAATCATCTAAACACTGAGCAGGAGAGATAAGTGTAGCTGTTTACAAGACCTCCAGTATCCGAGATAGACAGTGAAAGCTAATAAAGGCTCATTTACAGCTGTGCTCCATCATGCAGCCCTCACTCTCAGCTGCTGCGACACATCTAAAGCAAGAGCAGCTGGAGATTTGCATGGAAGACCCATCTGTTGCTCAACCTCCTTTCCAGGTGCAGGTTATGTTGAGGTAGAGCAGGAGTGGGGAACTTCCAGCCCTCCCAACGTTACTGGACTCCAACTCTCATAAGTCACAGCCGGCATGACCAATGATCAGAGATGGGGAGCTGGAGTCCAGTGGTATCTGTAGTAGTAGTAGTAATTTATTTATACCCGTGGTATCTGTAGTAGTAATAATAATAATTTATTATTTATACCCCGCCCATCTGGGTTTCCCCAGCCCTACTCCTGAGCTCAGGTGATAGTTCAGTAGTAGAAGATCTGTTTTGTATGCAGAAGGTCTCCGTTTCAACCCAGGGCATCTCCAGTTAGGGCTGGAAAAACCTGTTGTGTATTGATTCAAGGGTTATCATATCTGTATTACTATTGTCTGTATTCACATTAGGGGAAAGTAACTGCCTTCCTGTTCCAGAAGGAACAGCTACTATTGGTTCATTCAAGTTGCTGCATTTGGATCCTCAGTCTTATTGGTTCCCACCAAAAGGCAGCTTTGTGATTGCTTGAGATTGTTCCCTCCAAAATGTATCCTTTCTAGCCAGTCTACTGTCCCTATAAATGTAGCTTCCCTCTCCTCAGTTCCCCAGTCTTGTTTACTTGAATAAAGAGTGTTACGTGAAGAAGCTGTCTTCTGCCTGCTATGTCAGAATAATACACTGAGAAGCAGGGCAGCCCCCTTCTACTAGCAAGTTCCCTGGGAACTTTAGCAACGCACGCAATCCCACAAAAGGCACCCACAATGTAGTGTGAGTGCTCATTTCATCATGTTTCAGTTATGGATGTTTACATGTTAACAATTGAATGCAATTGCTTTAGTGTATATTTTAATTATGGGTGTTTGTTTTAATGCTTGTGTAATTGGTTTTTATAGTTTCAAAATTCTTTAGAAGCCCATTTTGGCATGAAGCGATGTATAAATTAATAAATAATATCAAAATATTTATCTTAACATTTCCTTTATTACTTCATTTTAACAGAAACCAAAACACAGAACCCTGCTCCAGGGCTCTTCAAAATTCCCCAGGCAGTGTTCTGGACAATATGCTGTAAAGTCTGTCTTAGCCGGCAAAAAAGCACCAGGAAGGTTTAAAATACTGAAAGCAACATTGCACATCATGTAAAGGTAAAGGGACCCCAGACCATTAGGTCCAGTCGTGTCCGACTCTGGGGTTGCGGCGCTCATCTCGCGTTACTGGCCGAGGGAGCCGGCGTACAGCTTCCGGGTCATGTGGCCAGCATGACAAAGCCGCTTCTGGCAAACCAGAGCAGCGCATGGAAACGCTGTTTACCTTCCCGCCGGAGCGGTACCTATTTATCTACTTGCACTTTGATGTGCTTTTGAACTGCTAGGTGGGCAGGAGCTGGACCGAGCAACGGGAGCTCACCCCGGTGGGGATTGGAACCGCCGACCTTCTGATCAGCAAGCCCTAGGCTCTGTGGTTTAACCCACAGCGCCACCTCTATACCAACTCTTAATTACTTTGAGGTAAGAAAAGACAAGCGGCAAATCCAGCTGCTTCCCCCCTCCCCCATGAAACTAATACAGATTATGGAGTTTTAGTTGGCCTAATAAAGATATTATCCTAAAATGGATTACAGAAGAAGGTTCCCCATGAAAAGCCCCTGGATCTGTTTTTCTACAATATGGCAGGCCAAATCCAAAAAGTGAAAAAGTTATAGCAGTTTTTAGAATCCCCATTATACTGATTGGGGAGACACAGAGCTCTGTCTTAAACAGAGCGGCCCAGAATCTGAATTACAGATCAAAGCAAAGAGAGAGCACATGCACTGCACTTCAGAAATAGATTGATTTTTTTTAATGCACAGATATAAAGCAACCCCCATGGGGCTTGTGCACACCCCCACTTAAGGAGTATTTCAGGAAAATGTTTCAGATTTTCCAAAAGGTCTCTTCATGCCCCCTCCCCCCAATATTCCCTAGTGGTTATTCTGCCCAGCTATTGCACAATGCATTTGGAAGATGATTTGGCTCAACTTTATTCTAGTTCCTCCTTTCCCCAGAAATAACCTTTTCTCATTATAATGCCACCAGACTTCCTTGTTACATCATTTTTCTCCCCATTGTCTCAAAGTCCAATATCCTGCCCTTTTCAAGGTATTTCCAAGAGAACTGTTCAGTGAAATGTGCGGGAGGGTGTGTGTGCAAGAAAGAGCTGGTTTAAGTTTGTCTCTCTTTCTCAGTTCGGAAAGACCCAGCAAAGCCTTCTGTTGTTGCTGCTTACACCAGCACTCTGGAATCAGAGATCTCCAACACACCCAAAAAGAAGACTCAGGACACAAAATTGCGGAGGGAAATTTTTTTATTAAGAGGATCTGCAGACCAAATTATAATTATCTAAATCAAGGTATAGTCCAGGCAGGAAATGTCCCTAAGACAGGAAGAACCAGGTCACTGCCTATTCATGGCCATAGAATCATAGTATCATAGAATTATAGAGTTGGAAGGGACCCCCGAGGGTCATCTAGTCCAAACCCCTGCAATGCATGAATCTAAACTAAAGCACCCGTTAACAGATGTCCATCTAACCTCTGTTTAAAAACCTCCAAGAAAGGAGGTTTGTGATTTATTTATTGTATTAAATTTCTATGACACCCTTCTATAACCTGACTTTTTGTCATTGGACTATATTACCTGCAGCTGGCTCAACTGCTCGACACTCATCTACCGCCCCTATAAATTAGTCACATGGGGTCTGATCCCCATTGGACCTTGGGACTTCTTTCCTCCCTCTCTCCTACCATCCTAGCTGTCAAACCAAGTATACCCAACATATGGCAAACTGCCATATACTGAGTCAGACCATTGATTCATCTAGCCCAGTATTGTCTACCTTTTGCATGTAGAACAATTGCTGGACCACTGGGCTATGGCCCTTCTCCTGGGCTCAGGCGATATCCAAGGATAAGGTTGTATGCACTATGGGCAGCACTGAAAGCATCCACAGCGTGGGGAACCCATATTATACAAATCCAATGACACCTTGCCTGCCTATCACCCTATAAGTGGAACTGTTCTCCTGTGTTAGAAGCCACTATGCATTACAGATTGTAGTATTTACACGCTCCTAATAACTCAGCAGCCAGTAAATTCCCTTTATTCACCACTGTTACCTACTGAACACAGCGTTTTTAAAAGTTATCTAAGCAGGTTTATGAGAGGAATAATTGATGCTCCCATTATCATTTTCGGCGTTGATGGGAAGTGTGTCTATAATTCTGTGTAATTATACGGACTTAGCAGTGATGAAGGATGATGCCACCACTGAGCCCAGGCTTCCATAAATCCACAGAAGCAGTTCAAAAGGAAAGAGAAGAAAATATCAGTCTCAGCCAGCTAGGTTTTCAAATGAAAGGGTTGAGACGTGGGAACTGATATTCAGCGGTAGGTCTCTCAACAGTAACACTATGAGAACATCAGAAGAGCTTTGCTGGATCAGTCTGGAGGCATATGTATTCTGGGAACAGTAGTCTGTTCCCACATGCCTCTGGGAAGCCCACAAGAAGTCCCGAGTGCCCTCAGATTTGCTCATGAGATTGGATTAAAAACAAAGAAAACACAGATAAAAGGTAAATCTGGGCTCCATGCACCTGAGTGAATGCATTGAAAGAGACTGAAGATCTTGCAGAATGTGCACACAAAATGTGGGCAAAATACAGCAAGGTGGGACAGAACAAGAGAACCAATAAGGTAGAAGAAGATGGAATTATCTCACTGCAGTTGCAAGACCAAAATGGGATGCAATTAGCTCCTCAGCCCATTCCTGTGGTTAATTAGATTAATTTCACATAATTTATATGTATACCACTTGATTGTAAAAGAAACCTCAAAGCAGTTGACTTCTTAGCTGGATTTGGACATGTTATGCTGGTCTTGTGAATGGCTCCAGCAAGTGCTGAGGATAATTTTGAACAATGGGGCATTTACCAACCTAAGCAGAACCCTGACATGTTGAAGCGTTTGTGACACATTGAAGCATACAAAGATTTCCCACAAGAGCATTTCTCATTCTGTGCCATGATCGCTGTTGATGCCGTCTGCTCCAGGTCACCAAGAGAGCAATGCTCTAACAGAATTCCCAATGTATTTCTCAGAATACTTGTTAGGCTTTGATCAGATTCAGAATCAAGGCTCCCCTGACCATCTGTACAATAGTCCTGAAATCTTCTGAGCATGTTTGCATGCAGTTGACATTTAAGGGTTGATCTTCCTGCCAATTTTTAAAAGGTGGAAAACAACATGGTCACCTCTCCCCCCCACCCCCCGGTAAAATGCTGTTCTGAAAACATCCCAGGAACTACAAGATTTGAAAAGAGGTATACTCTGGATCTGCTACCAGAAGCCTGGAAGTCAGTGGCTACTGAAGGGCTGTGCTTCCTGCTTCTCAAGAAAAGCATGTTTGGAAAGGGAAGATTAGCCTGGCCCAATCCATCATGCAGAGAAGAACCTACTGCAGAGAACTAGACCTGTCTGTTACAACTGAGTTCTCCCACCAATCCTCCATGTACTCTCCCCACCCTAGTGTTTGCTCACTCATCCCCCATCATCCCAACCTAGTATTATGGTAAGCTTCGGAACACAACATTTGCTTTCATCTGCAGCTTTTTTTTTTAATTTCAAGATCACAGAAGTGCCACAAGTTCCCATTTTGCTTCTAACAAGCCCTAAATACAAGTTCCCATTTTGCTTCTAACAAGCCCTAAATACCTGTGAGGCATTGTTCTTTGCCGATGAATTTGGGACTCTTCCAAAAGCAATGCACACCCATACAGTAAACAGTTCCCAAGAAAATCTGTATCAACAAGTGTTGTTCCTGAATTCTACCAGTAATAAATACTACAAACAAGCACCAAAAGAAGCTGAGGTGCCAAATCATGAATCTCCAACCTAGGGGCAGCATGGTGAGCAGTGGGGAGGAGAATGGAAATCATGTGGGAAGGAAATGAGAGGAAAGCTGGCTTCTCATAGTGATGTTTGTTCTATTTTGCTATTTCAAAGTTGGAGGGGTCAGTGTTATGACCCTAGAAAAGAGAAGAGTGGGCTCAGCCTACCCAGGCCTATGGATGGATGAATCTGTCAATTTCAGTTCTCCTTATTTGGGGATCCTAAGTTCAGTTCACCCTATTTCCACAACACTTTGCAAGGCTTCTTGGGTTTTGTTAGTTAGTTGGTTTGTTTCGGTTTCTTAAGGAAAGACAGCATGAAAATCCATGCACATTTTTGTTGTGTATTAAATAAGATATTCTGGCAGCAGGGTAAAGTATTGTTATTGGTCA
>OFHU01003500.1:0-30252 GCA_900245905.1 Lacerta viridis | reverse complement strand
TATGAAAGATAAGAAAACAAGAGGGTTTGAACAAACAAAGACAATATTACAACCATTACAACACAAAAAATCTGTCAAAAATATACGATTTTCTATTAGAATGGAATACAAAGGACAAAGAAATTAAAAGTGCTATGATCAAATGGGCAATAGTTTTAGGACATAATATGGTGGATTAGAACGCATAAATGGAACAAAAATAAAATATTCAATATTTTAATAGATATAAGTAAAATATATATGAAAAAGGAAGCTATAAGAAAATAAATTGGAAATGGTTGTTTACAGATGTGACCAAGGGAATAATATATGACGGATGACAAAGACAATAAGGAAGCACGAAATCACGAGATTTAAACAGAATTACCAGATAAAACAGAGGAAGGAAGAGGGGAAGTGAGGGGGGGATGCTGATGTGTGTGGCTGTTTGTGTTTTGTTCTGCTTGGGTTTGTTTGTTTGTTGTGTTTTTTCTTTTTTGTGAAATAAATTGGAAATATAGAAATATTGTGTATATAAAGAAATGAAGAATACGATTGAATTTAATGTCATGTATCTATGTTATTATATGTGTTGCAGAAAATCTAATAAAAATTATGATGGGGGGGGAAAGAAACTTAGGCAATCAAAATGATAATTTGAACAGTCTAGACAGCTTCTGAATTTAGCGCTACCGTAAAAAGCCTCAAATGTTTAGAAATTCATATAAAATCAATACTTTCATGGATTCTATTCATTCTAAGGTTTCCACGTCTATTGAAGCTCTTTCCATACATTTAAATGGTTTATGCCCTGTGTGACTGCATTCATGAATTCTAAGGTTTCCACTCTGACTGAAGCTCTTTCCACATTCCATACTTTCCGTGTCTTCTAAGTTTTCTGAGTGTGAATTTAGGGTTCCACTCTGAAAGACACACTTTCAACACTCCATACATTTAAATGGTTTCTCCCGTGTGAGTCCGTTGATGTCTTCTAACTTTTCCAACATTTGTGAAGCGCTTTCCAAACTTCTTACATTTAAATGGTTTCTCCCCAATGTGAGTTTGATGGTGTTTATTCAGCTGTGCACCATGACTGAAGCTCTTTCCACATTCCATGCATTTAAATGGTTTCTCCCCTGTGTGAGTCCGTTGATGAATTCTTAGTGTTCCACTATAAGTGAAGCTCTTTCCACATTCCATGCATTTAAATGGTTTCTCCCCAGTGTGAGTTTGATGATGGTGTCTCAGTGCCCTACTATCAATAAAGCTCTTTTCACATTCCATGCATTTGAATGGTTTCTCCCCTGTGTGTGTCCATTGATGTCTTCTTACTGCTGCCCTATAAGTGAAACTCTTTCCACACTCCATACATTCATATGGTTTTTCCCCTGTGTGAAATCGATGGTGGATTCTAAGTGTTCCACGATTAGTGAAGCTTTTTCCACACTCCATGCATTTAAATGGTTTCTCCCCTGTGTGAGTCCGTTGATGTTTTCTAAGTGTTCCACTATCAGTGAACCTCTTTCCACATTCCATACATTCAAATGGTTTTTCCCCTGTGTGAGTTTGATGATGGATACTAAGTGCTGTACCATGAATAAAGCTCTTTCCACATTCCATGCATTTAAATGGTTTCTCCCCTGTGTGAGTACGTTGATGTGTTTTTAGTCTTCCACTCTCACTGAAGCTCTTTCCACAATCCATACATTTATATGGTTTTTCCCCTGTGTGAGTTTGATGATGGCGTCTAAGTCCTCGGCTATCAGTGAAGCTCTTACCACACTCCGTACATATAAATGGTCTTTCCCCAGTGTGGGTTCGATGATGATGAGTCAGGGATCGATTCTTACTGAAACTCTTTCCACACTCCGTACATTTAAATGGTTTCTCACCTGTGTGAGTCTGTTGATGAATTCTAAGGTATCCACGTTCTCTGAAGCACTTCCCACATTCCATGCATGTAAATGGTTTCTCGCCTGTGTGGGTCAGTTGATGTTTTCTAAATGTTCCACTATCAGTGAAACTCTTTTCACATTCCATGCATGTAAATGGTTTCTCGCCTGTGTGGGTCCGTTGATGTTTTCTAAATGTTCCACTATCAGTGAAACTTTTCCATTCCTGTATGGTTTTTCCCCTGTATGGATCCGTTGATGGTTTCTAAGGTGTCCAATCTGACTGAAGCTCTTTCCGCACTCCTTACATTTATATGGTTTCTCACCTGTGTGAGTGTGTTTATGTATACGAAGGTTTGAACTCCAACCAAAGCTTTTTCCACACTCCGTGCATTTAAATGGTTTCTCCCCAGTGTGAGGCTGTTGATGAATTCTTAGTGTTCCACTGTCAGTGAAGTTCCTCCACAACTCCATAGTTTCAAATTGTTCCTCCTCTCTCTCTCCATACTCCATGAATTCAAATGATTTCTTCATTATTCCCATTGGACTTGGCCCACCAGAATTCTGACTGCCTTCTCCATTGTCTGCTTTCGACGGGGAGGTGGGAGAGGACATCCTATTTGTTTTCTAGGAAGAGAACAAAGGAATATTACACACATCAATTAGCACCTGCTTTTATTTTAACTTCTTGTACATTCTCACCTGTTCTCCATATGTGCCCAGGTTTTGGGAAATACAAATGAAATAATGTCAAATAATAGTAATGGATTTCAGAAGCATTACCTTAGAAGATGGTTGAACTGTGGGGTTTACTTTTTAAATAAAGAGGTTTCTCACAGGAAAGGGAGCAGCTCTATGTCCATGAACCTGCCCACTATTCATCAGGGTCCTCAGCTCATAATAAAGTTTTTCATCCTCTGCACAATAATCCTCCATCCCATGGGCCACATTTTGTCCCCTTCGACCTTTAGATGTTTATTAATCACCTGCACAGTCCCTTTGGCTTCAGGAGGTGCATACTGACCATTTTGGGAGACCCATATATAAGACTAGTGAGAAGGCTTGGTGCTTGTGGTCAGCTGAAGGAGTGCTCAGGTAGCAGAATATTCTTTGGGTTGGACCTCCATCTCTCGCCTTGCATTATTGCAAGGAGAGAGCTGGAGATGCAGAAGGAAAGCTGCTGGAGCCTGACTGCTGGGAATCCCAGATTAAAACACCCACCCCAATTACTACTGATAATAATTATATGTTGCCAGGTCTTGCACCTGCCAGTCGGTGAGACGACGGGGACGTGGGAGAGACGAGGAAAACAAGACAATAGAGGAGACAAAGGGGAGAATCATGAAGATGTAGGAACGCACAGAGGGGACAGAGGAAAAAGACGGAGAGACTGTAGATGGAAGAATAGAACATCGGAGAAAGTTGGGGGGAAACCTGTTAAAATCCGTAAAGAATAGAAAGAGAGGAGATGAAGAGGGGGGAGGAGATGAAAATGAAGTGCAATTGAGAGAAAGGGAGTGAATTAAGATTAAGGTCATTTCAATTAGGTTTTAAAGAATTCTAGATAAGGGGTTTAGAACAAAGGAGGAGGGAGTATCAGGAAAAAGGCAACGGTTACGTGTTGAGTCATCTTCCTCTTTCTTTGTGGCTAAAAACGGAACTCAAGAACCATAGAGATTAACGATAGAGACTTTCATATCTGTAAGGTTTCTGTGGTGGTTTCTCACGAGTAACGAGGCTGGACTCCGGTCCGTATATTTACAGGTTTTATTGTGGAAGTAGTACAGTGCAGAGCTCAAAAGTACATGACCGTCTTAGTCACTCTCAGATCCTGGATGTGGCGCAAAAGAAATTTGGCACCCCAAGTCTCCTCCTTCCCTACTTACATTTCACCCCTCTATGCAACTGGGGCGACGAAAACGTCGTGTCTCCCTCTTGGCTGGCTTGGCGGGGTGAGTGCTTGGGCTCTGGAGCATCCCCAAGCCCCCTCCCCACCTGGCTCCCTTCCTGCCTATCGTTCCCGCTGGATGCTGTTCCGCTATCCTTGCGGTGCTGTGGCTCTCTGTCCCCTGACAGCCCCTGCACCGCCCCACTGGGACCTAGCGGTTCCCTGACAATATCCAATAAGAACTACCGCACAATTGCACTCATTTCACACGCTAGCAAGGTTATGCTTAAAATTCTACAAGGCAGGCTTAAGCAGTATGTGGACTGAGAACTCCCAGAAGTGCAAGCTGGATTTCGAAGGGGCAGAGGAACCAGAGACCAAATTGCAAACATGATTATGGAGAAAGCTAGAGAGTTCCAGAAAAACATCTACTTCTGCTTCATTGACTATGCAAAAGCATTTGACTCAACAGCAAACTATAGCAAGTTCTTAAAGAAATGGGAGTGCCTGATCATAGCTGTCAAGTTTCGATTTGAAAATAAGGGATCAGCAGTCTCACCTATCCCGGGGACAGTCACATGTCAGTGGTGGGCGGAGCCAGAAGCAAAAGTGGGCGGAGCAGCAATGTAAACTCCAAGCGGGCTCGGGCTCGGAGCGGAGCAAAGAGGAGGGCAGCCAGCAAAGAGGAGGGCAGCCATGTGCTCCGCGCGAAGCCCCAGTCTTCTTGTCTGATCCCATCCAGGACAGGAAGCAGCAGCTTCAAAGGCAGCCAGGCTCCGCCCGCCAGCTAATATTGGCCGGCTGAGGGTGGCGGCAACGGAGGGGCTGAGGGGGGAGGAATACACCCCCCTGTAAGCGGGAAACGGCTCCCACTTGCTTTGAGGGCTGAGGCTTTTCTCTCCAAGTAGGCGAGGTCTTCCCACCCAGTCCCTGGCCAGCAGGGGAGGAGCTGTTCCATTAAAAACGAAATTTAAGGGAAATAAAAAATAAGGGAGAGCAGCGGGAAACTCAAATAAGGGAGAATCCCGGGGAAAACGGGATCTTGAAACTGGTGCCTGAACCTCATCCGTCTCCTGAGAAATCTCTATGTGGGACAAGAAGCTCAGTTAGAACTGGATATGGAATAACTGATTGGTTCTAAATTGGGAAAGGAGTACGACAAGGCTGTATATTGTCTCCCTCAAGCTTATTTAACTTATATGAAATTCATCGGCCCTGAGTGCCCAAACCGGAATTAAGATTGCAAGAAATATCAACAACCTAGAAGGATGACACAACCTTGATGGCAGAAAGTAAAAAAAGAACCTTTTAATGAGGGTGAAAGAGGAGAGCGCAAAATGCAAGCTCAACATCAAAAAAAAAATGTCGGCCCTAGTGCTCAAGAAGGACAGATATAAAAATTCCAAATCTGTTAGAAGTACAAGTATCTTCTCCTTTTTTTGCTTCTTAATTGTATTCTACTTAACAAAATTGATGAATCTAAATATAATTTCTTGGAATATCAATGGGATTGAATGATAAGAAAATGAGAAATAGGACGGAACATAAATTCAAGAAGAAAAATTGGGACGTGATATTCCCACAAGAAACACATATTGCGAAAAAACATTAAAGAGTATTAAAAGATTGGGCGAGGAATTTATAGCCTCAGACAAAGTCAAAAAAAGGGGAATACTCATTTATATAAATCCCAAATTAGAAGCTAAATTATCATTTAAAGAGGAGGAAGGAAGAATATTAGGAATACAACTGAATAAAGATAAAAAGAATTTATTATTAATTGGGGTATATGCACCAAATGGGAATCAAAGATTATTCAACAAATAACAAAGAAATTATTAGAATACAATAATGAGGATTTTATTGTAATAGTTACAGACAGGTAGCCGTGTTGGTCTGCCATAGTCAAAACAAAATAAAAAATAAAAAAATCCTTCCAGTAGCACCTTAGAGACCAACTAAGTTTGTTCTTGGTATGAGCTTTCGTGTGCATGCACACTTCTTCAGATACACTGAAACAGAAGTCACCAGACCCTTATATATAGTGAGAGGGTGGGGACTGGATTCTTATCTCATACATGACAAAGCTATTTTTAACCTTCTCACCCCTTGCTTTTTCCTGTAAGACTAATTGTGGTCGTTAACAGTCATCAACAGGTTTACCACACCTATTAGCCAATCACCCATTCCCACCACCCTTCTGAGTAATACTCCTCCCCACCCTCACACTATATATAAGGGTCTGGTGACTTCTGCAGAATATATTAGAGATGGCATGATTGGGAGAAAATTATTGTAGAGGGGTAAATGTGATATATGAGAAGCAGTATGCTAGTTTAATAATTAGTGATAGGACACAAGGCTTCCCAGTAGAGAAGGGCACAAGACAGTGGTGTCCCCTCTCACCTCTACTTTTTATATTGACACTAGGAATATTAGTTACAGGTAGGTAGCCGTGTTGGTCTGCCATAGTCAAAACAAAATAAAATAAAAAATTCCTTCCAGTAGCACCTTAGAGACCAACTAAGTTTGTTCTTGGTATGAGCTTTCGTGTGCATGCACACTTCTTCAGATACACTGAAACGGAAGTCACCAGACCCTTAAATATAGTGAGGGAGTGGGGAGGGGTATTACTCAGAACTAGAAATATTAGTATTAGAAATAAGGAAGAAGGAAATTACAGGAATTACATTGGGAAAAGAGGTACCATATTTTTTGCTCCATAAGACGCGCTTTTTCCCAACCTGAAGAATATGGAGCAGATGATTCAGCAGGGGAAACACAGCCCAGAATAAGTAAGGAGGTAGTACAAGAATACTTGTTGTTGTTCAGTCGTTCATCGTTCAGTCGTGTCCGACTCTTCGTGACCCCATGGACCAGGGCGGGCGCCAGCCCTCTGCCTGGTTCCCTGTAGTTTTGCGCCAGGGCCCTCGGCACTGGATCCTATGATGGGGGTGGAGACCTCCACTGCCTCCCACCAACACTCCGCAGTTTGGCCAAACTCATGTTAGTAGCTTCATGGATCACTTCATGGATCATTAACCCTTCATGGATGACTGCCTTGTCATGGCGAAGGGCTTGAATTACTCAGGGAAGCTATGGGCAGGTCAAGATGGACAGGTCATAGTGGAGAGTTTGGACCAAACGTGATCCACCTGGAGGAGGAACTGGCAACCCACTCCAGTATCCCTGCCAAGAAAACTCCATGGACAAAGAAGTTGAGGCCCCAGTACAAGAATACTTGGCTAGTTTAGATGTATTCAAGTCTCCAGGGCCAGATGAACTACATCCAAGAGTATTAAAAGAACTGGCAGAGGTGATTTCAGAACCACTGGCAGTAATCTTTGAGAATTCCTGGAGAACAGGCGAAGTCCCAGCAGACTGGAGGAGGGCAAATGTTGTCCCTATTTTCAAAAAGGGGGAAAGAGAAGACCCAAACAATTACCGCCCAGTCAGCCTGACATCAATACCAGGAAAGATTCTAGAGCAGATCATTAAGCAAACGGTCTGTGAGCACCTAGAAAGGAACGCTGTGATCACTAAAAGTCAGCATGGGTTTCTGAAAAATAAGTCATGTCAGACCAATCTGATCTCATTTTTTGACAGAATTACAAGCCTGGTAGATGAAGGGAATGCTGTGGATGTAGCCTATCTTGATTTCAGCAAGGCCTTTGACAAGGTGCCCCATGATATTCTTGTAAAGAAGCTGGTAAAATGCGGGCTAGACAATGCTACCATTCAGTGGATTTGTAACTGGCTGACTGACCGAACCCAAAGGGTACTCATTAATGGCTCCTCTTCATCCTGGAGAGAAGTGACTAGTGGGGTGCCACAGGGTTCTGTCTTGGGCCCAGTCTTATTCAACATCTTTATCAATGACTTGGATGATGGGCTTGAGGGCATCCTGATCAAGTTTGCAGATGACACCAAATTGGGAGGGGTGGCTAATACCCCAGAGGACAGGATCACACTTCAAAATGACCTTAACAGATAGAGAACTTGTTGTTCAGTCGTTCAGTCGTGTCCGACCCTTCGTGACCCCATGGACCAGAGCACGCCAGGCACGCCTATCCTTCACTGCCTCTCGCAGTTTGGCCAAACTCATGTTAGTAGCTTCAAGAACACTGTCCAACCATCTCATCCTCTGTCGTCCCCTTCTCCTTGTGCCCTCCATCTTTCCCAACATCAGGGTCTTTTCTAGATTAGAGAACTGGGCCAAAGCAAACAAGATGAATTTTAACAGGGAGAAATGTAAAGTACTACACTTGGGCAAAAAAAATGAAAGGCACAAATACAGGATGGGTGACACCTGGCTTGAGAGCAGTACATGTGAAAAGGATCTAGGAGTCTTGGTAGACCATAAACTTGACATGAGTCAACAGTGTGATGCAGCAGCTAAAAAAGCCAATGCAATTCTGGGCTGCATCAATAGGAGTATAGCATCTAGATCAAGGGAAGTAATAGTACCACTGTATTCCGCTCTGGTCAGACCTCACCTGGAATACTGTGTCCAGTTCTGGGCACCACAGTTCAAGAAGGATACTGACAAGCTGGAACGTGTCCAGAGGAGGGCAACCAAAATGGTCAAAGGCCTGGAAACAATGCCTTATGAGGAACGGCTTAGGGAGCTGGGTATGTTTAGCCTGGAGAAGAGAAGGTTAAGGGGTGATATGATAGCCATGTTCAAATATATCAAAGGATGTCATATAGAGGAGGGAGAAAGGTTGTTTTCTGCTGCTCCAGAGAAGCGGACACGGGGCAATGGATTCAAACTACAAGAAAGAAGATTCCACCTAAACATTAGGAAGAACTTCCTGACAGTAAGAGCTGTTCGACAGTGGAATTTGCTGCCAAGGAGTGTGGTGGAGTCTCCTTCTTTGGAGGTCTTTAAGCGGAGGCTTGACAGCCATCTGTCAGGAATGCTTTGATGGTGTTTCCTGCTTGGCAGGGGGTTGGACTGGATGGCCCTTGTGGTCTCTTCCAACTCTATGATTCTATGACTGCCAGAGATGATGTGTCTCAAATCTTAAAGGATTTAGAACACATGTATGGAGGCACTAATTATGCGTCTATACAGACTGCAAAGCCAGAGAGACACCCAGAAAAACTCTATGATTCTATGATTCTAAAAAGCCCGCGCTGCTCTCCCCATTGTAGCCGCCAGTGGGCTCCACTAGAAAAAGCGGAGCTTGCTGGCGGCGGCTTCGGTGGCGGCATGGGGGGGGGAGGGAAAGCAGCCCGGGCTGCTCCTCCTCCTCCGAAGCCACCGCCAGCAAGCTCCGTTTTTCCGAGCGGCTTGCAACGGTGGGGGGGGGAGAGACACTGTGCTCTCCCCCCACTTCTTTTAAAGGCAGCCGAGTAAAAGGGACAAACCGGAGCATCTTACCCTTCTCCCCAGCTGACTTTAAAAAAAGTGGGGGGGAGAGCACAGCGTCAAGGCGGTTCTCCCCCCACTTTTTTTTAAAGCCAGCCAGGGAGGAGAGGACACATATGCTATACTATTTTTTTCTTGTTTTCCGCCTCTAAAAACTAAATGCGCCTTATGGTTAGGTGCATTTTATGGTGCGAAAGATATGGTATTTAAGATCAGGGCTTTTGCAGACGACATTTTGTTAACAAGAGAGGAACCAGAATTAAGCATTGAGAAAGCAATAGAATTAATAAATGATTACAGTGGTACCTCAGGTTCAGAACTTAATTCGTTCTGGAGGTCCGTTCTTAACCTGAAACTGTTCTTAACCTGAAGCACCACTTTAGCTAATGGGGCCTCCCGCTGCTGCTGCGCCGCCAGAGCACGATTTCTGTTCTTATCCTGAAGCAAAGTTCTTAACCTGAAGCGTTATTTCTGGGTTAGCGGAGTCTGTAACCTGAAGCGTCTGTAACCTGAGGTACCACTGAACAGCAAGGTGTCAAGTTTTAAAATGAATATGGGAAAGACTAAACGTATGGTTAAAAATATGCAAGAACAAGAACAAAAAGAACTCCTAGAAAGGGTGGATTTGCAGATTGTTACAAAAGCTAAATACTTGGGCTTGGATTTAACTATGAAAAATATAAATCTGTTTAAAAATAACTATGATAAGATTTGGAAAGGGATAAGGAAGGATCTGGAAACATGGAGTAGATTACAGTTATCAATATGGGGAAGAGTATCCATAATCAAAATGAACGTCTTACCAAAAATGCTATATTTGTTTTAAACGATACCAATTATAAATTAGGAAAATTGTTCTGAAGATTGCAGGAAAGATGTAACGAGATTTGTATGGCAAGGAAAAAAACCGTGAATAAAATATAAATTATTAACGGAAAGGAAAGGGAGGCTCAGCACTACCAAATTTAAAATTATA
The DNA here is from genome assembly GCA_900245905.1 of Lacerta viridis. Taxonomy (NCBI): domain Eukaryota; kingdom Metazoa; phylum Chordata; class Lepidosauria; order Squamata; family Lacertidae; genus Lacerta; species Lacerta viridis. The sequence continues at coordinate 20,143 of OFHU01003500.1, read as the reverse complement.
TTATGAAGCGGAATGCTAAATTTGGATAAGAGATTGGATTAAATTGGAAAAAACCAGTATATTAGATCTTGAAAGCTTTAATAATAGATACAGATCGCATGTGTATCTCAATTATGAAAAAGTTAAAGTACTTAAAGAGTTTACAAGTCATATATTAAGAAGAGCATTATATAATATTTGGAACAAATATAGACTATATATAGAACCGCAAACACCTTGTCAGATATAGCATCAAAAAATTAAATATGAACCCCGACCTCTCTTACCACTAAAGGAGCACAAGCAAACAACAGAGAACAGGCACAAACAACGCTGACACCGAACCCTTTATATATTCAGTAAAATAGAAACATCGTCACCACACCACACCCATCTCCCCATCCTGCCTACCTTTCCCCACTTTTCTTCCTAATGTCTCAACAAACGAAACTGATTTGTAAAAATGTTACATAAAAAAACTATGAGAAACATTGCACATTCCTTTATAAATCAAGGAAATCTTTAATAAAAAATACTTTAATTTTTTTTTTTAATATGAAGACAAATTGACAAATATATAGACAAATGCTAGAAGAGGAACAATAAAAGTTTAGATTGAAAACCTATGAAGAAATAAAAGACTACGAAGTGGGTAGATGGCAATATATACAGCTTGAGAGTATATTCAAAGCTTATCAAAAGAAAGGCTTTTTAAGAGAGGATTCAAAATTTAATAAGGTAGTGATACAGAATAACAAGAAATTATTATCTAATACATATAATTTACTATTAGACTGGGAATTAATGGAGGAAGAAGTAAAGGAAATGATGATTAAATGTTGAAAAGATCTTGGAAAGACTATCTACTTAGAGCAGGGGGGAAAGTTATGGAAAGAGGACATAGAATTTACCGCCTCATATACAATAAAAGAAAATTTTGTAAAAATGTTCCATAGGTGGTACTTAACACCAGTGAAGTTGGAATAAGATTTATTAAACTATAGACCCAACCCATCTGGCCGGGTCTCCCCAGCCACTCTGGGCGGCCTCCAACAAATACCAAAATACAATACAAAGTCACAGTTTAAAAACTTCCCTAAACAGGGCTGCCTTTAGGTATTTTCTGAATGTCAGGTAGTTGTTTATTCCCTTGACTTCTGATGGGAGGGCGTTCCACAGGGCGGGCGCCACTACCGAGAAGGCCCTCTGCCTGGTTCCCTGTAGTTTTGCTTCTCGCAGTGAGGGAACCGACAGAAGGCCCTCGGCGCTGGATCTCAGTGTCCGGGCTGAATGATGGGGGTGGAGACGCTCCTTCAGGTATACAGGACCGAGGCCGTTTAGGGCTTTAAAGGTCAGCACCAACACTTTGAATTGTGCTCGGAAACGTACTGGGAGCCAATGTAGATCTCTCAGGACCGGTGTTATGTGGTCCCGGCGGCCACTCCCAGTCACCAGTCTAGCTGCCGCATTCTGGATTAATTGCAGTTTCCGGGTCACCTTCAAAGGTAGCCCCACGTAGAGCGCATTGCAGTAGTCCAAGCGGGAGATAACCAGAGCATGCACCACTCTGGCGAGACAGTCTGCGGGCAGGTAGGGTCTCAGCCTGCGTACCAGATGGAGCTGGTAGACAGCCGCCCTGGACACAGAATTAACCTGCGCTTCCATGGACAGCTGTGAGTCCAAAATGACTCCCAGGCTGCGCACCTGGTCCTTCAGGGGCACAGTTACCCCATTCAGGACCAGGGAGTCCCCCACACCCACCCGCCTCCTGTCCCCCAAAAACAGTACTTCTGTCTTGTCAGGATTCAACCTCAATCTGTTAGCCGCCATCCATCCTCCAACAGCCTCCAGGCACTCACACAGGACCTTCACCGCCTTCACTGGTTCTGATTTAAAAGAGAGGTAGAGCTGGGTGTCATCTGCATACTGATGAACACCCAGCCCAAACCCCCTGATGATCTCTCCCAGCGGCTTCATATAGATATTAAAAAGCATGGGGGAGAGGACAGAACCCTGAGGCACCCCACAAGTGAGAGCCCAGGGGTCTGAACACTCATCCCCCACCACCACTTTCTGAACACGGCCCAGGAGGAAGGAGCGGAACCACTGTATAACAGTGCCCCCAGCTCCCAACCCCTCTAGCCGGTCCAGAAGGATGTTATGGTCGATGGTGTCAAAGGCCGCTGAGAGATCCAGCAGAACTAGGAAACAGCTCTCACCTTTGTCCCTAGCCCGCCGGAGATCATCAACCAGCGCGACCAAGGCAGTTTCAGTCCCATGATGAGGCCTGAATCCTGATTGGAAGGGATCCAAATGGTCCGCATCTTCCAGGCGTGCTTGGAGTTGTTCAGCAACCACCCGCTCAATCACCTTGCCCAAGAATGGTAGATTTGAGACTGGGCGATAGTTGGCCATATTGGCCGGGTCTAGAGATGTTTTTTTAAGAAGCGGTTTGATGACCGCCTCTTTCAGCGGGTCTGGAAAGATTCCCTCGCAGAGGGAAGCATTCACCACCGCGCAGAGCCCATCGCCCAGCCCTTCCCGGCTAGCTTTTATAAGCCAGGATGGGCAAGGATCAAGGAGACAGGTGGTCGGTTTCACTCGTCCAAGCAGCCTGTCCACATCCTCGGAGGTAACAGATTGGAATTGACTTAACACCAGTGAAGTTGGAAAAGATTTATAAACTAAGACCCAACATCTGCTGGAGATGCGGTGAGGAGACAGATATGTGGTGGAGATGTGAAGAGAAATTTGGACAATAGTACATGAAGAAATGAAGAAAATGCTGAAAATATCATTAACAAAGAAGCCGGAGGCATACCTCCTTGGATTAATAGATGAAGAAATACCACAGGGAAAGAAAAGAATTTTTCTTTATGCAAGTACAGCTGCTAGAGTGGTGGATAGCCGCAAATTGGAAATCTAAGAGTACCCCTACAAAGGAAGAATGGATTAGTACCGTATATCTCGGCGTACAAGACGACTTTTTGACCCTTTTTTCCCTCCCAAAAGTCAGGGGTCGTCTTGTAAGGCGGATACTAAAACAGGGGTACTCTCACCCACCGGCAGCGCCACTCTCACCCGGCTCTTCTGGGGCTTCTGATGCAGGGGAGGCCGTCGGAGAGCCTTCCGTCAGAGCGGCAGCCACTTCTCACCCCTCACCCGGCCAGTCCTCCTATTTGCGTGCTCCTGCTGGTCTACAAAAAAGGCTGAGTCACTTGGGCGCTCGGCGGCGGGGAAGGGGAAAAAAACAGCAGAAAAGCCCCGCAAACATGCTCCTGCTGATCTACAAAAAAGGCTGAGGGGAGGGGGGGAAACGCAACTCACACCAACACACAGGGAGGGAGGAGGAGGGAGGGGAAGGGAAAAAAACAACAACACACAGGGAGGGAGGTGTAATGGAAAATCCCAGGTGTGGAACTGCCCAGGCACCTGGCCCTTAGGATAAGCCCACTGGTTTCTGCGGAGTTAAATAAAAGAAGTCCAGCCACTGGAGCAAGGACAAGACAGGGTTTATTGCGCAATAGGTTACAGTCAAACTGCACACCCAGAGCAGCGTTACAAGAACTTTTAAAAACTCCTATCATATCCCAGAATACAGTTTGGAAACATCATTACTACATCATCACTACATCACGAAAGGGAAGGGTTATACATGATTGACATATAGGAAAAACAGGAAAAACAAGATTAACTATGGGGGAAACAGAGCAATATCAGGGAAAGCCCTGGGCCAATGTGAGTTTGGACACCGCTGCCCTAGGGGAACCTTCTATGCTGAGTTGAGGCATCTCCGGCCCTCCAGGTGTGGTTGGAATCAAAGTGCCACCTGCCCAAGCAAGGACGGCATATGGCCAGGGATGGGGGAGTCTTATCCGGTGGGACACACTTTCCCCTTCTACCCCCTCCTCTGAAAATGCTGAATATCTGTATTTCATTTCCTCCTTCTTCTGTGATCTCCAACATCTTCCTGATGCAGTCCAGCCAACTGCACACATTCCCAAATCACCCTGCCCCACTGACTTCCCCAGGCTGCTGTCTTGTGTCTAGGACTCTGGCAATGGGGCAGCACCTTCCCCTGGATGAGAGGATAGAGGGCTAAACCAGGGCTGGCCAAATGGCACTCAGCTCAGTCCCCTCCTTGCCCCTCTCTGCATCCGCTGCCTCAGTCTCCCTCACGGTGGAGCAGGCCCTGAGAACAGCCTTCTCTCTGCCCCCAAAACACAGGAAACAGGACACAGAAGACCTTGGAATGATAATAGGTTGTAAGTCACTTTGGGCTGCCCTGGGCAAGAGGAAGAAACTAATAGGTTCAATAAATAACAATAACAACAATTGGAAATTGAAATAATAATCATGCAGGCTCTTGAGGGGGGAACACGGGAACCCACCCATCTCCATAGCAATCTTCCCAATCCCTTAAATCCCACAGATTCAAGAGATCTGATATAGTGGCAATAATGGAAACCAGGTGGAAAGGAGAGAAGGAGTTGGGCGCAGGTATCTCTGGGCAGGAACCCTTTCGATGCTTCTCCACAGAAACACAGGCATGTGGGTGAGACTGTAGTTGCCAAGACAGAAGCCTCAAAGGGCGGAAATAATAAAGTGGGCTCCCTCCCTTTCCTCTTTCCCCCCAATGCTTGGACGTCCTATAACAGCCCCCCAGCATCTGATGCGAATTATGGGAGGGCAAGGACTGAGCTTCAAGGGAGGAGAGGGAGGGTGGATCGGGCCTCCTGTTCAGGGATCTCTCCCTGGTCGACTTGAAGCCATGGCAGATTCCTGGGCAGGAGGGAGAAGTCAAGGCAGGCAGCCCCCAAGTCTCTCTCTCTCTCTTTCTCCAAGATGGCTTCCCTTTCTCCCTCCCTCCCTCCGCCCCCCACCTTCCTCTGCCCTCCTCCCTTCACCCCCGAGTTTCCCCTTTGCCCCCCTGTCCGGCTCACCCTTCCTGACAAATCTCTCCCCATGGATCCCCCCCTCTCCCTCCTGAAGAGCAGGGTGAGGGGGGAGAGGAGGGAGACGGGGGGGGGTCTCTATCCAGCCCCTCTCGCCCCCTTTAACCCTTCCATGGACTCCCTCTCTCCGCACAAAAGGGACCCAGGAGCGCCCCAGGGATTCCTGCCAGGGGGAACCCGGGACTGGGAACTGGGGCCTGGGTTCAAGTCTCCGTCCTTCCACAGAAGGAGGGGGAGGGGGGAGCACTCCCCTACTTCCTTTCAACCCCCCCCCCCAAATCCTGCCCTCCCTTCCCAGCTGCCCTGCAGATTCAGGGGGAGGAAAAGCGCATCCTTCTCTCCCCCCCCCCCAATATATAGATATATTTTGCACCTCTTTCCTCCTCCTCCTCCTCCTCTGCAGTCCTGCTCCTCTTCCGGAAATGTGGATGGAGGCCCCTCCCCCTCCAACCCCCCCTTCCTGCCTCTCTAGGAAGCGGAGCTCACTGACCCAGGGGGAGGAATGAGTGACGCCTCCCTCCTCCTTCCAAACCAGCTCCGTTATCCTGTTTCTTTCCTGAGAAGGTCCCGGGTTCGATCCCCGGAGGCGGCAGGGAAAGAGACTCCCCCCCCCAACCTCCCAAAAACTCCTTTGGGCCACGAAGGTTACACCCCCCCTTCCTCTCTTTTATTTCTTTTCTGGTGTTACAGGGCTTTTTATCAGGATTGGGGGGTTACTCCTCGCCCCAGGATCCTGCAATGCAGCTCAGGCAGTGGCACCAGTTGGGCTTCTGCTTCCCAGGTCTGGCTCCCCTGCGACAAGTCGCCCCATTTTCCCCAGCAGGACATTGACAGAGAGAGAGACGTGGCCTTTTGGGGTGTCCTCTCCATCCTGGGCGCTGGCAGGGGGGGGGGATGTGCGGAGGGGCTGCCTTGGCTTCTCCCTCCAGGAGAGGAATCTGCTCCTCCTCCAAGTTCTTCCTGAAAAGGGGAGACCACATCCCCCAGCCCCATATGTGCCAGGCCAGACACAGGACTCTCCCTTGTGCCCCATCCACCCCTTGGTCCACCTGGGAGGCTCCCCTCTCTCAGGATTCCCGTTTTAGCTCCTTTTCCCACTGCATGGTTGATCAATGATGGTGATGTTCATGTACAACAACCCAGAAATAGGGGGGAAGGATGCTATAGAGATGCATTCAGGGTTTATATATAGGTAAAGGTAAAGTCACGAAATCACCAGATAGAAAGACGCCTGCTTCTTGGAATTAGGAAAAGCAATGACAAACCTAGACAGCATCTTAAAAAGCAGAGACATCACCTTGCCGACAAAGGTCCGTATAGTTAAAGCTATGGTTTTCCCAGTAGTAATGTATGGAAGTGAGAGCTGGACCATAAAGAAGGCTGATTGCCGAAGAATTGATGCTTTTGAATTATGGTGCTGGAGGAGACTCTTGAGAGTCCCATGGACTGCAAAAAGATCAAACTTATCCATCCTTAAAGAAATCAGCCCTGAGTGCTCACTGGAAGGACAGATCCTGAAGTTGAGGCTCCAGTACTTTGGCCACCTCATGAGAAGAGAAGACTCCCTGGAAAAGACCCTGATGTTGGGAAAGATGGAGGGCACAAGGAGAAGGGGACGACAGAGGATGAGATGGTTGGACAGTGTTCTCGAAGCGACTGGCATGAGTTTGGCCAAACTGCGGAGGCAGTGAAGGATAGGCGTGCCTGGCGTGCTCTGGTCCATGGGGTCACGAAGAGTCGGACACGACTGAATGACTGAACAACAACAACAAGCAGATTCATATTTCTCCTCTTCTTTAATACTTCAGCATGAATTTGATCTGTTCTTGAAGACGAACCATATCTTGGTACAATATATAGTCGTACATTCTCCTCTTGGCTCTAATAAAAACGTTCCAGTGGTCACATTAACAGTGCAGGAGAGGGTATTTTGTGTTTAATGTGGTGCAACATGATTTTTGTGGTGAGTTTGATGTGGCGCAGTGCAAAAAGGGTGCGGATCCATGAGGATCCGTGCTTCAGAACCACGTTTTTGGGCCGTGGTGTCGCCAGGAAGCGGTGGATCCGTGTTTTTTGTGGTGCAGGCTGTGCCCCTGGCTATGATGTGTGATTTGCCGGTGAGTTTGATGTGGCGCAGTGCAAAAAGGGTGCGGATCCGTGAGGATCCGTGCTTCAGAACCACGTTTTTGGGCCGTGGTGTCGCCAGGAAGCGGTGGATCCGTGTTTTTTGTGGTGCAGGCTGTGCCCCTGGCTATGATGTGTGATTTGCCGGTGAGTTTGATGTGGCGCAGTGCAAAAAGGGTGCGGATCCGTGAGGATCCGCGCTTCAGAACCCCGTTTTTGGGCCGTGGTGTCGCCAGGAAGCGGTGGACCCGTGTTTTTTGTGGTGCAGGCTGTGCCCCTGGCTATGATGTGTGATTTGCCGGTGAGTTTGATGTGGCGCAGTGCAAAAAGGGTGCGGATCCATGAGGATCCGTGCTTCAGAACCACGTTTTTGGGCCGTGGTGTCGCCAGGAAGCGGTGGATCCATGATGTTTGTGGTGCAGGCTGTGCCCCTGGCTATGATGTGTCATTTGCCGGTGAGTTTGATGTGGCGCAGTGCAAAAAGGGTGTGGATCCGTGAGGATCCGCGCTTCAGAACCCCGTTTTTGGGCCGTGGTGTCGCCAGGAAGCGGTGGACCCGTGTTTTTTGTGGTGCAGGCTGTGCCCCTGGTTATGATGTGTGATTTGCCAGTGAGTTTGATGTGGCGCAGTGCAAAAAGGGTGCGGATCCGTGAGGATCCGCGCTTCAGAACCCCGTTTTTGGGCCGTGGTGTCGCCAGGAAGCGGTGGACCCGTGTTTTTTGTGGTGCAGGCTGTGCCCCTGGCTATGATGTGTGATTTGCCAGTGAGTTTGATGTGGCGCAGTGCAAAAAGGGTGCGGATCCGTGAGGATCCGCGCTTCAGAACCCCGTTTTTGGGCCGTGGTGTCGCCAGGAAGCGGTGGACCCGTGTTTTTTGTGGTGCAGGCTGTGCCCCTGGTTATGATGTGTGATTTGCCAGTGAGTTTGATGTGGCGCAGTGCAAAAAGGGTGCGGATCCATGAGGATCCGCGCTTCAGAACCCCGTTTTTGGGCCGTGGTGTTACCAGGAAGTGGTGGATCTGTGTTTTTGTGGTGCCTGGCTATGATGTGTGATTTGCCGGTGAGTTTGATGTGGCCCAGTGCAAAAAGGGTGAGGATCCGTGAGGATCCGCGCTTCAGAACCATGTTTTTGCGCCATTGCGGCCTCACGGAATAGTGGAAACGTGATTTTTTTTGGTGCTGCCTATAGATTAATATTTGGTCTAGAGTATCATGGTGGTTTTGTTTTGTTTCAATATAAAAATCATATGAATTCATGTGGATCCATGCCTCGGATCTATGTTTTTTGTGGTGCAGAACCCCGTTTTTGGGCCGTGGTGTCGCCAGGAAGCGTTGGATCCGTGTTTTTTGTGGTGCAAGCTGTGCCCCTGGCTATGATGTGTGATTTGCCGGTGAGTTTGATGTGGCCCAGTGCAAAAAGGGTGAGGATCCGTGAGGATCCGTGCTTCAGAACCACGTTTTTGGGCCGTGGTGTCGCCAGGAAGCGGTGGATCCGTGTTTTTTGTGGTGCAGGCTGTGCCCCTGGCTATGATGTGTGATTTGCCGGTGAGTTTGATGTGGCCCAGTGCAAAAAGGGTGAGGATCCGTGAGGATCCGCGCTTCAGAACCATGTTTTTGCGCCATTGCGGCCTCACGGAATAGTGGAAACGTGATTTTTTTTGGTGCTGCCTATAGATTAATATTTGGTCTAGAGTATCATGGTGGTTTTATTTTGTTTCAATATAAAAATCATATGAATTCATGTGGATCCATGCCTCGGATCTATGTTTTTGTGGTGCTACAGCGCAGCAAAGTGTTGGATTCCCGTTTTTTATGCTCCAGACTGTAGGCGTGGCTTCTAGATGTGATTTGACACTAAATTTTTTGCAGTTATTTGTAAAAATATGGAGGATCCATGAGGATCCGTCTAGATCCGCCTTTTACCCTTTCCCCCCTTTTCCTGCTGCTCTTTTCTCTCCGTCTCCGGCTGAGGCTCCTGAGGAAGAGGAGGAGCCCTTTGCTGCCTCTGGGCGACCCTCCTCCTCGCCCCGCCAGGGACTGGAGCCCTGAAAGGTCAGGGGGCTCAGGAGGGAGGGGGAGATGCCTGGGGAGGGGTCCCCTGGAGGGAGTTTAAGGGTCCCTGCAAAGAAGCCGGGTGGGGGGGATTGGGGTGAAAGATTGCGCCCCTGGGCATTGCTTGTGGGCAAAGGTGGAGGGGTCTCTTGGGCTACACGGAGAAGCCCCCTCCCCCTGACAGGTGCGGAAGCTGCACCCGGGAATACGGAGGGGTTGGCGGGAGGAAGAAAATTGGACGCCCCCAAAACACGAGGGGGGGGAGGGAGGATTTGAACCCTCAACTGAGGTGGTCCAGGGTTGTTGTTTTTTTTAGGGTGGGGGACTGGGTGCAAAGAGCACCCCCTACCCCCCACACTGCCTTGCTTCAAAGTTCTGGATTTGTGCCTCTAGCCATTCCTGTTGGAAGGAGGGAAAGGGAGATAAATCGAGAATTGTTCTTTCTCCGTTATAGACTCGGCTGCCACAGAGACTGCCTGGTTCACAATCCCCCAGTGGTCACCCCCAAAAGGCATCAGCCCCCCACATCCCCAATGCCCCCCCCGAAGACAGAGTGGTCTCTCTCCTCCCCAGTAACACAAAAGGGGCCACAAACTTTCACAGACCCTAAAAAAATCTCTGAGCAGAAGAACCCTTATAAACTCAGAGGAAATCCTTGTATTCTTGGTTTCCCTTTGGGGCAAGGAACTCAGGAACTCAGGGCAGAGTTACATCCTTGCTATATTCACAACAACCCTGTGAGGAGTCATGGACTGGTGTCTCGAAGGATTACCCCAACTTTCTATCTAGTCTTCCCAAACACAAATGCCCCCCAGAATCAGCTTTTGGGGCTGTTATGGCTCTGGAATTAGGGGATTTTAAAGTCTGTGTGTTTGGGAGCAGAGAAAGTCCCTTTTGTGCATCGCCTAAAGCCCCCCTCTCTCTCCCACCCCTGCAGTGGAGGACACCCTGGTGGAGCTGGACTTCTTCCAGGAGAGCTTCCCTTCGGAGAAGAAGTCCGGGGAGTTCCTGCTGGAGTTTGACAACGAGGAGATCCTGCACGTGGACTGGGAGAAGAAGCAGAACGTCTGGAGGCTGCCGGACTTCCAGCGCTTCACCAGCTTCGAGGTGCAGGGCGCCCTGGCCAACATCGCCGTCATGAAGAACAACATGGAGGTGCTCATGAAGCGAAGCAACCGCACCCGGGCCCTGAACGGTGGGACACGCGAGGGGGGCAGGGGAGAGAGCTGGGGAGGAAGGCAGGGAGTGGTCTCTTGGCTTCTGGCAAGGAAGACCCTTCCGGACCCCTTTCTGCCTACCCAGAGGGAACTCTGCTCGAGGGAGCCAGCTAAAAGGGAAGGGAAACCTGATGGGAGGGGCAGCATTGCACTCTGTACGAGCTCAGAGGCATTCCCAAACCTGAACACCCAGTGCAAAAATACCCACAGCAGTTAATGTAGGGAACATGGTGTGGGAGATTTTGCAGTCAAATCTAACAATGCAAATTCTTGCTGGTTAGCCTGCTAAGGGGTCCAGTCCACAGAGCTGTCCTGGTGATAGAGGGGCTCAGACGATAGAAATGTAATTGGGAGAGAGGATTTTGGGTGATGTTATTTCCTCCTGCCCGGGGAGGAAGGAGAAAGTAGTATTTTCTTCTCTCTCTCTTCCTTTGACCAATGATGGAAGCAGACAGGTCCCCACTTGCTCCAATTTTAGACACATGCCTGAAGTTGTTTTTTGCTGTAAAATCAAATCTTTTGTCTGTGTTGTTTTAATGCTGTTGGTGCTGAGGATGAATACTTGACTGTGATTAAGTATCTGTTTTAAACTTACTTTTCAGCCTGTAGCCTGTTTCTTTGATAAACTGGGGACACAAAATCAAAAATTCTTTCCAGTAGCACCTTAGAGACCAACTGAGTTTGTTCTTGGTATTACCAAGAACAAACTCAGTTGGTCTCTAAGGTGCTACTGGAAAGAATTTTTGATTTTGTTTTGACTATGGCAGACCAACACGGCTACCCACCTGTAACTGGGGACACAAAGGGGGAGATCAGCCTAACAGCTAATTGCTATGCTTCCCATTTCTAGACTGCTTAAAATGGGTTTCAATCCCATGTCTTTCTCCATCTCCTTCCTCAGTTGCTCCTTCGGCCACTGTGTACCCAGAAAACGCCGTGGAACTGGGGGACCCCAACGTCCTCATCTGCTTCGTGGACAGGTTCTCCCCCCCAGTGCTGAACGTCACCTGGCTGAAGAACCAGGAGGTGGTCTCCGAGGGCGTGGAGGAGACAGACTTCTACCCCAGCGTGGACAACACTTTCCGCAAGTTCTCCTACCTCCCCTTCGTCCCTCAGCAGGGAGACATCTACGTCTGCCAAGTGGAGCACTGGGGCATCCCAGAGGGGAAGATGGAGAAGATCTGGGGTAAGCACCGGGCAGGATGGGGGCTTTTCTCTGGGACTTGAACTCAGAAACCCAGATTCTTAACTTATAAGAAACACGCTCTGATGATCAGAGTAATTTATGCAAGTGAAGCACATTTGCACTTTTGAATAACTTATTCCAATCTTGCTAGCTGTGGGACACAAAAAGGAGCTCAGCCGCCTTTTGGGGGTTCCTTGAGTTAGTTTCTCTCTGTTTAATTTAAAAGTGTGTATTAAGGGGAGGGGGTGGGTGTCAGGACTCCTGGGTTCTTTCCTTTGCTGAACACACACAGAGAAACAGAGTCCCTCCTCACCCCTCTCCTCTCTCTCTCCATCCCAGTTTCCAAGGCGCCCTCTCCCATCCCGGAGACGATGGAGAACGTGCTGTGTGCCCTGGGCTTGGCCTTTGGCATCCTGGGCATCATCGCGGGCACCATCCTTTTCTTCAAGGCCATGAGGATGAACGATCGCAGGGGCCTCATGTGAGTCGAACCCGTTTCCCTTCATGGGCTCAGAGGCAAATGCAAGGGGTGGGGTGGGCCTCATCCTGCCCAGAAGGTGCTCAGCCTCAATACTCCCAGCTCACCAGCTCCCTTCTCCTTCCTTTTCAGATAATGGGGGATTCCTTTCCTGACAGCCTCTTCCTCTCAGCTCAGCTCCTTTGCCAAGAGTCTCTTCTGCTATGAATCCGCTGGAAGGAGTTTCTACCTCCGTGTGCAGCTTATCCTTGGAAGCTTTTCAGATAATATGTTTAACTTTGGAGAACAATTATGAAAGCTTAGGCAGACTTACATTACTTTTCTCCCTTTTAAGTTTACCTCTTAACAAAGAAATTGCTCTCAGACTGTTTAAGTAAAGAAGAAAAGTATATGGTTTGCTCACATTAAATGTCTTGCCATGGTTCAACATTTACAGCTCCCTCTATGCAGGTTCTGTAACTCCCTCTTGCCTTTGCTTCTGGCTGCCCAGTAATTGTGCATTTCATAGAATCATTGAATTGCAGAGTTGGAAGGGACCCCAAGGGTCATCTAGTCCCACCCCCTGCATTGCAGGAATCTCAACTAAATCATCTATGACAGAGGGGCTTGTGGTTCGGCTGCAGGTCCTGCCACAAACTTCATGGTTGAGTCAGGATAGTGTTTTGTGGGGGCTTCCTGCTTTGCCTCGCCTTCCCTCTGCGTGGCTCAAGGAGACTCCCTTCCAACAGAGTGTCAGGCATACTAATTCATATCTCCACCCCACTTACCAAAAGCATTCACCTCTCTCTCTAGTTTTTGGAGAGAGCCTTACTCAGTTCCGTGCATTGCACTGCAGGAATACACCCCTCAGGTGTTTCATTAATCCCAAAGAGGATTCATCTACTTTGTTAGGGAAGTTTAGTTGCAAAGAGACCCCAAACATCTTTCTCGTCCACATAAAGGAGGGTTGTATCTGTCTGCATGGAGGAAAAGATCTTTTCTTCATCTGCAAAAATTTCCAATGGCTTCTGTGCAGCCCAATTGCTGTTTTTCATACATGCGCCCATATTTCCAAAAGCAATGAATAAATCTTATAGTTTAATGATTTGTTTCTAGTGCTGTTTTCTCTGCCTGTAAGTTCTGGATATATTTATTATTTCAAAGCGAAAAGGTGAATCTTTGAGGAAATGGGTAGCATTGCAATCAGAGTGGCTACATTGACCCCTCCTGTCTTTAGGTATAGAAGACCAGGGGAGCCAGCTAGAGCAGAGGGACTCCTATCAGTCTGATAACCCGACTCTTCTGATCCTCAGGGCCTGCTGTGGGTTGTGTGAAGCACCAAACTATTATCCCACAGGATCCGGGGTGCCCCACTCTGTGGGAACAGAGGAGAGAAACAGAACAGCCCACTCCCCTGTCCTAAAATGCCTCACCAGAGCAGAGCACCTGTTATTCCTGAGGCTGGAGTGATTGATGGGGGGAAGAGGGAGAATGTACAGAGACCCACCTGCATGTCTTCTGCCAGGGGGTTCAACCTGCTGTGGAGGGGTGTGTTTCTGGAAATGCAAGGTCAGGGTGTGACCCAGTCAGCCTGGCCAAACCCATCTGTGTTGCCCGGAGCATTCCTTAAAACCCTCAGGGAAGGCTTCACTCTTTCCTGGGAGCTCCCTATCTTTCCCCTATTTTTGTGTCCTCATTAAGATAAATCAATGCAAGGAAGGAGTTGGAGCTCTTTCTCTCCCCCCTGCAAGAGTCTCCAGAAGGTAAATGACACCACAGAGCGGGGTTTGGGAGAGGCGTCCTTCCTGGTGCCAAGCCTTGAGAGGAACATCACAGAGGCCAACAGACAAGGCCCAGCTTGCTGTGCAATCTCATACCTTCCTCTGGATCTCAGGTGGTGGGATCCAAATGGGGGTGGGGGTCAAAGCAGCAAGACAAAAGGCAGAGTTTGGCAGAGGGGCAGCATAGGAGTGCCATCAGGGCAAGACTTGGGGGCAGAAGGCCAGGGCCCCAGTCAGCAGAAGGAGCAGGAGGCCCCCTAAGGCTGCAGGGCTGACGCTCCACATCTGGAAGCAGCTGAAGGAACACATGCTACCAGGACCTCTGTAAGGAGGGTAAGAGTCGGAGTCCATTGCCAAGAGACCCCAAGTGGGCAAGAAGGGGCCCCTGAGCCACGATCCTTCAGTATGGCAACATTTCTCCAACTTCATCTGGGATAAGTCTGGTCTGATGCAATGAACAGCAGGTGGGCTGATCCCCGAAAGGAAGGGAGAAGGGCTGATCCAGAGGGAAAGAGTTAGGGAGAAAGTGGGGTGCGGGTGGCCTGATCTTTGCAGGAGGTCTTCTTCCTCCTCCTCCCTCCCTCCTGCCTATCAAGGCTCCTTCTCCCCTTCAGCAGCAGTCAGAGACCACCAAGTGCGGCACTCTAATGGGTTTGGCAAGAGGTGTTTCCTGCCCAGCAACTGATGACCAGGCAGCATTGGGATATGTGATTGGCAGCCTCCCCTCCATCAGGGAATGCCGCTGGCAGCAGCAGCATCAATAGCAACTATGCTTTACCCCTCCCCCAACCCTGTTTTCTGCTTAAACAGAAGTGAAGAAACAGGAACTTTTAAAATAAGCATCGGTTGGAACTGGAAGATCCGCTTCACAGAATTAACGGAGGAGGCTGCCGATAATCATCCCATGAAAAATGTGAAATCCCACACTCTCATTTCTATTTCTGGCTTAAATGCAAAACTGCAAATGGCAGAACCACCACTACCAACAACAACGTTTGCAAGCTGTGAGCTTGTGAAGCATTTTGCTTCAGAAGGAAGGAGCCAATATTATCCCAGCACTCAGTGCCCCCCCCATAGTGAGAATTCTCTGCATCTCGTTTTTCTGAAAGAAAAAATGGTTCAAAAAAGGACCAGTCAAATGGGTTGTAAGCATGGGCATAGGGGTGGGGGTGGGAAGCTGGCAAACTGACGTCTGGCTCCCATGGGAGAAAGGACTGTCCCACTGTAGCTGCAGCATCATGTTTTCACAGCCCTCTCGTCAATGTGCTACATTTCTCCCTGCTGTGCTACATTTCCCCCAATATAATTTGTGCAGCCCCTGCCTGAGGCTGAAGGGGCCTCTTGGTGGAAGAAACAGAGCAAGAGGAGGGAGGGGGGCAAAGGGAGTCCCTGGACAGAGGGGCAGGATCCAGGCAGTTTGCGCCCTGGGACAGAAGCAGGACTTCTGGGCCCATAGCAGCACATGTCTCCCTCCCCCACCTCTCCCTGATTTCTGGCAGCAGAGGAGACGCTGCAGAAAGGCGCTGGGGGGAATCATAGAATCATAGAGTTTCGCTTCCCCACACATGGAGACATGTAGCACAGCTCAGCATTCAGGGAAATGAAAGAGGGAAGCTGGCCATGATCCAGGAGACTGAGGTCCACAGGGAGTGCGGCAAAGCCTCCTCACAGAGAAGTAGCTTCCAACCCCCCCTACAGCACAGCCCCCCCCTTCAGCCCAGCAGCAATGGCTTAAGAGGAATTGCAATTTTAGGGAAGGACCCCCTGGGAATGGCTGAGCTGAACGGAATGGGGCTGGGCAAGCCCCATAGCATCCTCTGCTAGAGAAATAGGGGCTCCTTGACTCAAGGTGGGGGGAGATTTCCTTGGAGACAAGGTCTTGCTGGTTGTCACTCATGACAGTTTCTGGCAGAGAAACAGGGAATCATAGAATCATAGAGTTTCGCTTCCCCACACATGGAGACATGTAGCACAGCTCAGCATTCAGGGAAATGAAAGAGGGAAGCTGGCCATGATCCAGGAGACTGAGGTCCACAGGGAGTGCGGCAAAGCCTCCTCACAGAGAAGTAGCTTCCAACCCCCCCTACAGCACAGCCCCCCCCTTCAGCCCAGCAGCAATGGCTTAAGAGGAATTGCAATTTTAGGGAAGGACCCCCTTGGGAATGGCTGAGCTGAACGGAATGGGGCTGGGCAAGCCCCATAGCATCCTCTGCTAGAGAAATAGGGGCTCCTTGACTCAAGGTGGGGGGAGATTTCCTTGGAGACAAGGTCTTGCTGGTTGTCACTCATGACAGTGGAGAAGAGAAACAGAGCAGCTCACCCCCCCTCCTGCGTCAGTAGAGCAAAGTGGGTCATCTCTTCCCAAGGCAGGAGGGATGAGGAAGAGGAGAGAACGTGCAGAGACCCCTCCAACACCAGTGTGGATCCTCAAGGCTATGGGGTGCAACGCACCTGGGAGGGGGGGTGTTTCAGGTCAGCCAAGGCCTGGATGTGGCCCAGGATGAGTTGGCTGTGGGGCAGAGACAGGTCTCTTCAACCTTTGCAGACCAAAGACCCCCTCTCAACCCAAACATGCATTTCTTAATATTTGACTCTACATCTGCGTGGTGTCAGGGCTCCTGTTGCAGCCCACCTGGGATCAGGCTGCGACCCACCAGCAATCCACCAGTGAAGACCAGTGGCACAGGACATGTCCTAAAAAGCCCAAGGAAGGAGTCACTGCTTTCGGGGATCATTATCTGCTGTTTCCCCTCCTTTGCCCCTATTCTGTGTCTGCCTTGTAGAAATGCCTCATTCCAAAACTGAATGCAAGTCGAAAGAGTCGTCCAGCTCTTCCTCCCCTTGGCAAGAGTCTCCTGGAGGGAAATGACCCCCCAGAGAAGGGTTTCGGAGAAGCGTCCCTTCTGGAGCCAAGGCTTGTGCAGGGACAACCCAGGGACTGAAAAACAAGGCCCAGCCTGCTGTGGAATATTACACCTGACAGTTGTCACGGTTTCTTTAGAAGGGGAAATGGGATCTTTTTTTGCAGATCCTTTCACCATAAGAGCAAACATTCTCCTGGATCTCAAGGAGAACCTTCAGCAAAGTATCATGTGGGGAGGGGGGCCAGGGGAGCTACCAGGGCAAGGCTGTGGGGCAGGAGGCCAGGGCCCTACTCATCAGAAAGAGCTGTAGGTCTTGTGAATGTGAAAGGGCCAATTTGCCTTGAAATGCGACCATTTGAAGAAGGGGAGTCTGCCAAGGGCACCCAAGAGTCTAAGATCGTCCCAGGGCCTTCTAAGTGGTGGTGGAGGGCCTCCTTGGGATGAGCAGAGCAGCCTCTCCCAGAAGCCCAGAACAAAGGATGGCCCCCACTTTCATCAGTTTTACAAATTCAGGTAGGTAGCCGTGTTGGTCTGATGCAGTCGAAATATATAGTTTGTTCTTGGTATTGATAAGGATTTGAATGGGGGGGGGGTCACCTAAACAAAGCTTCCTCCCGAGTAAACCTGCGGGAACGGAGCGATGCCCTCAAGGGACCCCTCCGGAAAGCGTCCCCTCTCCCAGCCCAGACGGTTGTTGCACAAGCAGTACACGAACTCCCTTCTAGATTCCAAGAACCTTCCCCAACAAATAAAGCTTTCCTTCTCTTTTCCTGTTCAAATCTGAACCGTTCTATACTCTATGAATGAGCAATACTTCTCAATGGAGAGCATGCTAGCCAATGGGGAAATTGCATTCAAATCTGCAAAGAGCGCTCAACTACAGCTCTCTGCACGCCTCGTTACCCCTCTGACATGCCGATGACGTTGAAACTTAGGCAATCAAGGACTTCCGGTTTCTCCGCTGATCGGGAAGGAGCGCGGGTGATCTCTGTGGAGAGACCCCAAACTTTGCAGGGAGTTTAAGGGGTTTAGTTTGGGTTCTACAAACCCCAAAACCCAAGATAAAAAAAGTATTGGGGACGCAGGATACGTCAAGAGACTCTCCAGCTCGGATACCAGGCTTGTAAATTGAGGAGTCTGGAGGGAGCGGGATAGAAGTCATGGACGCACGGTGTATCATACCCTGCAAAGTTCTGCCTCGAGCTCCACGGGAAAGCGGAGAAGCTTTCTGGGATTAAATTTTCATCCCCAGTGTCTTAAAAAGAGAACAGATAAAGGGAGAAGAAGGAAAGAAGCAACAAAAGAGATCCGGGGGCAGTAAAAGGTATGACAGAAAGGAAACTCTTCAGGCACTGCGGGGGAGGCGGAATGGCACGAGACGCTGAGCTGTGAGAAGGAAGAACTGCTAGGCCAAGGCCTATAAGAGACCTAATATGCCTACAAGATGGTTAAGATATGCTGATATATTGCAGCAAGAAGGCGAATCGTTTAAGTTGAAAAGTTATGATCAAGTGAAAGGCGAAGTCGCCGACTGGCTGCAATATCATCAAATTTATGAGATTTTTAAAGCAGACAAGAAGATTGGTTTTCAAATGGATAAATCAAAACTGGAAACAGAATTGATTGAAGTGAACTCTAAAAACCTTTCCAGGATGTATAACTTGTTGCTAGAGTGGCATACGAAAGATGAATTGGTTAAATCGACAATGATAGACTGGGCGAAAGATGTGGGTCATAATATTATGTTGGATGACTTCCGGTGAAGGCAAAATGGCGATCGGCACGGGTCCGCGGAGCTCTTGAGGGCGACCAGCGCCAACGGAGCCTCGAGGGCCCAGCCCGTGGAGCTACCGGTTCCGCTAGGCCGCCACGTGATCGCCGGGGGCTGCCGGAGGAAGCCACCGGAACCCCCCCACGTGCCCGCGAGACCGGGGATACCCGGCCGACAAACGGAGAAGGCCCAGGGCCCGAGGCCCAGCGGCCTAGGAGCGGCCCAGGACGACCGGCCCCCCGCGGAGCGCCGGTGCGCCAGGGGCCGAGGAGAGACGTCGGGCTCCCGCGGCCAGCCGCCACCGCCACCGCCGCAGCCCCCCCAGGGTGAGGAGGTTGCTGCTCGGGGACGCCGCGCTGCCGCTGCTGCTTTTGCGAGCGCGCAGCCCCGGGGACCAGACCAGAACCGGGAGCGGCCCAGAGCAGCCCACCCGCGGGGCGCTGACGCCCCGGAGGCCAGGCAGGGACGCCACGCTCCCGCGGCTGCTGCGCTGCGCCGCCGTCGCGCTCCAGGCCCCGAGGCCTAGCGGCCCAGATCAGCCTGCCCCGCGGAGCGCCGACGCTCCGGGGGCCGAAGAACGCCCCGCTGCCGCTGCCGCTGCCCTTCCCCCTCAGGAGAAAGGTAGGAGGGAGAGGACCCTACCTGTCCCCATCGCCCGTGCACCGGGGAAAAGGAGCCGAAGAGGGACGCCCCAATCCCACCGGCACTTCCACCGCCGCTACAGCAGCCCCCCCCAGGAGAGAGGTAGAAGGGAGAGGACGCTCCCTATCCCCATCGCCCCCAAAACAGGGGAAAGAAAAGGGACCCCTGGGAGGGGAGAAGTGCCAGCCCCCCACCGCCATCGTCGCGCCCAGGAAGACATCGGTTTTTTTTGTTTTTTTGTTTTTTGTTTTTGTTTTTCTTAATACATATATTTGGGGTTGTTTCCTCTCTCTCCCCCTCTTATTTTTACATTCTTTCGCTGTTGTTTTTTTTCCTTTTTCTTTGTTGTTGTAATTTTTTTTTCTATTTTAGCTTTATCTTTATCTCCCCCCCCACCCCATTTTTTAGAATACCCCTGAGGAGGAGAAGGGGAGAGAGAGAGGAAGAGGGGAAGAAGAAAAAGAAGCCCCCCCTTTTTTTTCTCTTTTTTAAATATATAGAGGGGGGAGAGGGAAAGGAGAAAGGGAGTCTCTATTCCCCCTCCTCCTGCTCCTGTTTTCATCCTAGCTTTTGTTTGCTTTTTAAACCACTACTTTTTGTCTTTTCTTGTTGTTTTTTATCATTACTATTATATTTTATTTCCCCCCTCCTCCCCCCCAATTCAATTTTGCTCTCACTGTTTACTCATCTGCCCCTTCAGCCCCCCCATCCTTTTCTTTAGTGTCCCTTCTCACCCTCTCTTCTTAACCAAATTTTTTTCCCCCTCTTTTCTCTTTCCCCTCCCCTCCCCCTCCCTGAATTCATCTTTGTTCTTACTGTTTGTCTATTTGTTTGCTTGCTTACTCGACCCCTACTCTTTCTCCTTCCCCTTCCCTTATTCCCCTCTTCCTCTTTAAGTAAAGGGGAGGGGAAAACAAACAAACAAACAAACAAATAAAAAGCCACCCCCACCTCCCTATACCTCCAACCCCCCTTCCCCCCTCTTTCTTCAATCAAACTTCACCCCCTCCTTACCCATACCTCCCATCCCACCCTCTACTTCCCAACCCCACCCTGGTGCTCCAGCCTCCTTTTCTTTCCCTCTCCCCTTTTCTTCTCCACTCTCCTTAAATCAAA
>OFHU01003341.1:0-31519 GCA_900245905.1 Lacerta viridis | reverse complement strand
TCTGGTTGACATGGGATTTTTGACCTGGAAGAGCACACAAGCTTTTTGCCAACCCCCACTCCGCTATTTGACATGTAATATAGTCCAAGAGATTTATTCTTCTTCTTATTTTTCATTTTCATTTCATTTAATTGTTATGCAGAATCTAGTGTCAATTATGACATTGATAAAAATCCCTCTCCTCTCTCACTTTGTTTCCATGACTTCCCTCTGCCACAACACGACAGCCTTTCATTTTTTGAACTTGTCATTTTGTGTGTGTGTGTGTGTGTGTGGTGTGTTGTTGGCCTCTAAGGCACTGCTTTTTATTTTTAAAATTCTTTTGGAAGGATTCTTTGAAAGACTATAAGTCTTTTTGGAAGACTTGATTCTTTTAAGGGAGTTTTTAGATTTTTAAGAAGAGTCTTTAGAACTATCTTTTTAAAGAATGTTTTGGTTTATTTTGATGGCAGACCAACACGCCTGCTAATGGAAGGAGTTTTTTATTTTTTATTTTGTTTTGACTACCTAAATCTGTTAGATATATATATCCCTAACCCCTATCTTGTGTTTTTAATATTTGAATGGGAGCCACCCAGAGTAGCTGGGGAAACCCAGCCAGATGGGTGGGCTATTATTATTATTATTATTATTATTTTATTATTATTATTATTATTATTACTGTCAGCTTGCCTTTCTCGAATCACAACTTTCTCAGCGCCACAAATTGCCTCAATCTGGCAGTGAAAAAACACACACTAAGAACTCTGGCCAGAAATTTCAATACTAGGAATAAATCCTACTCATGAGTTGCAGTCAAATAAAGGTATATATTCTGGTAAGAGTTACAGGCTTGTAAATTCTAACAGAAAAACAGCTTTAAAGTCACATACGTATAATTCGTTACAATGTAGAACATAAGAGGTTTGACTCAACAACAAATGATGTATAAGTCCGTATCCAAAAGTATTCAAAAGGTCGTTTTGTATGTGGAGCCGGAGTCGAGAGTCGATTCAAAGAAAGAACCCAGGACAGAGCCCTGTTTCGGTATGAACGCCTTCGTCAGCTAATGTGTGAGTTCGTGTTAGTTAGTAAAGTACCAAGTGGTTCTATGTTTTTCAAATGTAGCGTCTACGTATGAAGCGATCAACGTGTCTCTATGCGTTTTCCAATCTGGCAGCGAGCACCACCTCCTTCCCTCCCTCTCTTTGCAGGTGACCAGAATGTGGAATACAAGAAGACAGTGTGGCACAAGGAGTGCTTCACCTGCAGCCAGTGCAAGCAGGTAATTGGCACTGCCAGCTTCTTCCCCAAGGACGACGAGATCTATTGCACCTCCTGCCATGAGCAGAAATTCGCCAAGACCTGCACAAAGTGCAAGCAGGTAAGTCGTGCCAAACCCCCACGCGCTTACCTGGATCCCATTCGGATCCCGGCTTTTCTCCAAAGGGCTCGGAGCTGTGCTCATTATCGGAGTTTCCTCCGCTGGTTCGGAAGGAGGAAGGTGTAACGTTGACGTGCCCTTTAGTGTTCCCCCAAGAGCCCTCACAACGTGTAAAAAGTTTCCCCTGACCTAGGGTTCACCGACGACTAAAATGAATCCCCAAAATGATATTATGAGAGATGTCCTAGGGGTACCTCAGTTCTCCACGTTCTTAAAGTGAAACTCCTGCCACCTTGGGATTCTCCCGCCCTGGGTTCCCAAACTGCTGCAGCTTGCCCTTTCCTTTCTGGCAACTGCGTGGCACCTTTGGCTTCCCTGCCCAGTCCTCTGTGTGTTAGGAAAATAAGCCACCCGTCCCCTTTCTCTCAGGAAACCTCTAGTGCTTTTCCCCTCAACCACACCTCTTGAGGTACTGACGCACTGCCAGAGTCCACGAACGTTGAACAACAAAAATATGTTTATTGAGGTAACTTATATATCTTGGAAGTTAAGGTAGAATGCGGTTACAATGTTCTTCAATTAGGTACATAAGCTTGGATACAACTTTAAACAGGATTAAATGTTTTCCTTTCCTAACCTAAGCCTAACCTCCAACCCGCTCTCCCTCTCACCCTCACTCCCTGACCCACAACCCACAACAACCGCCCCAACTGCCATTCTCCCCTTTTAAAAGGTGGAAAAGACCCGCCTCTGCGATTGTGCTGCCAGTCATCTAGAGTGGGTGTTAACTCTATGAGTGCTCACACCCAGGCACAGGGTTGGTCCGTTACAGAAGGTGCGCCAAAAGGCACTTATGCTGACTGATGCGACACCCGCTCTTCTTTCACTGCGGCATATCCTGGGGCTGTTCCTTGAACAGAGGACATATGGTGGAGGTAAGGTCAGGGTCAAGGGAATCCTGGATGGTTCAGTCCAGTCCAAGGAGGTGATGGGGTTGCAGTGCTATCCCCTATTAGGGATAGGGGAAAGGGATGCAGACATGGAGAAGAGAAGGTTAAGGGGTGATATGATAGCCATGTTCAAATATATAAAAGGATAGAATCATAGAATCCTAGAGTTGGAAGAGACCCCAAGGGCCATCCAGTGCAACCCCCTGCCAAGCAGGAAACACCATCAAAGCATTCCTGACAGATGGCTGTCAAGCCTCCGCTTCAAGACCTCCAAAGAAGAGGTCATATAGAGGAGGGAGAAAGGTTGTTTTCTGCTGCTCCAGAGAAGCGGACACGGGGCAATGGATTCAAACTACAAGAAAGAAGATTCCACCTAAACATTAGGAAGAACTTCCTGACAGTGAGAGCTGTTCGGCAGTGGAATTTGCTGCCAAGGAGTGTGGTGGAGTCTCCTTCTTTGGAGGTCTTTAAGCGGAGGCTTGACAGCCATCTGTCAGGAATGCTTTGATGGTGTTTCCTGCTTGGCAGGGGGTTGGACTGGATGGCCCTTGTGGTCTCTTCCAACTCTAGGATTCTATGATTCTATGATTATTGTTGGCATAATCAGGCATGCAGAAAAAGCACCAACAAACATTCTCTACAAAGTTGATGACATGACTGTAGCCCCGATGGATGTCATGCAGTGGGTTGGCGCAGATGAGGCTGGTAGTGAGAATGTTTTGTGCCTCCTGGAACGTATGTGAAAGTTCTAGGCCACCTGCGATCTTTCCAGAACAAGAAAAGCATGGTTGCATTCAGGATCCTGCCACTTGAAGATATGAATGAATTTAGCACGCACATGCTTGAAGTCGTGAATGCCCATATGATCCTCAGAAAAGGCCATGTGGCCATGTCAATGAAGATGCCACAACCACTTGGTTTGACTGGGATGGGCAACACGTCACGTTATGGAGGAAATGGCGCCTTGCCAGTGAGTGGGCTCACAGCACACCAGACTCAGATTCTGAATCTGATTAAAAGCTCCGCATCTGCTGAGGGGATAAGTCTTCAGGATCTGCAGTCCCAGTTGCGTAGTGTTAATCTGCCAACACTGAAGAAAGTTGTTGAATTTCTTAGCAGTGAGGGACATATCTATTCCACTATTGATGATGAGCACTTTAAATCTACATATGCCGATTAATGCTTTGTTTAGATATGATACCTTGGTCTAGTAAACCATTAGACCAAGATGATCATATCTGAACTGAGCTGAATTTGACTGTTATGGAATGAGTGGTTTCTGCCCAGATCAACCATCAGATTATAATGCTGAAGTGACAAGCTGTACATCTATAGAAGGTAGTATCTTTATCTTTTGATGGTGAACATACTATTCTAGATAGACATAATTAGTGCACAAATTAATAATAGTATAAGGATACACACAACACAAGCAAGTGCATGTATTTCAGAAGAGAAAAATGGGCTTGATGGGAAGAACATTCAAACTTAAAAGTCTTTGCTCATATTATATTTTGGTCAATTTTGGAAGTCATGACTCCACCCAGCTGTGACCCTCGACTGGTTGCCATGGTTTGGAAATGGCACGTCAGATTTCTCTATAGGTAGAAGAAAAATGCTTAGAGTTGTTATATTTTTTAAAATCTGAACACGGCGGTTCCCCACTGCACTTTGAATGCCGAGTAGCCTTTTTTCAAGAAACATTTCCTATCTCAATAAAGCTATTTTTATTTTGCAAAAAAGAGAGAAAGATAATGCAATTTCAATTGAAAACCTTTAGAAAGATTTTTCTTCCCAAAGCATTTCATTTTAAAAATCCCGATTGGAATAATAATAAAAAAATCCCATTTAAATAAAAATACTTTGTGGGGGGGGGGTTTAAAGTCATAATTTGAAAAAATTGTAATAATAATTCACAAAGGAAATAGTTTATAAGTAAACAAGGAGGCCATGTACAGGATAAAGGAAGCATTTTTTTGTCACTAGCTGACCCGGCCATGCGTTGCTGTGGCTTATTTGGTGAAATGGGAAAGGAGAATATAAAAGAGAAAGCACATGGTTCTGCACAGCTTTTCCTGTTTCTCTAGTATCGTAGTTTCTGAGCTCATTTCCCCTGGCTGTCTCTATGCCACGTCTCAACCGTCTCGTGACTCTCCCCGATCTCAACCAGTACGCAATCGGTCACAAACATCCAAATTTTACGATTTTATAGATATAGAAGGATCTGGTCACAGACCCCCCCTGCCCCACATGCCCTGCCAGCCTCCTTGCCCCCTGCCGGCTCTCCCTTCTTGTCTCCCTTTTTCTATCCTTCCATTTCATTTCCCCGTCACCCACCGTCGAGGGAGACGAACTGCCCGATGGCCGACGACCCTCCACCGCTGTTCTCCACGAACTGCACCTCGGAGACGATGATGTGTGGTGTAGTGGTTAAGAGCGGTAGACTCGTAATCTGGGGAACCGGGATGAATTTGCTAGTCCTTGGGCCAGCAAGATCCATGCCAAACTTCTGCATATTGGAATTTCTCCTTCTGAAGTCCTGAATTTAGAATTGATTTCCGCAAAAAAAACTTATCAATTTGAGACTAGACGATATCGAACTGCAGCATAATCATATGTTGGGGGGGGGAGTATGTTCCCCTCGGCATTTGGGTATTACATCTACGCAGTATCTCCCATCTTACTTCTCATCCCTTACCACTGCAAAACATCGTTTTGCATTTATTAAGGGGTCATGTCACATAGATTCTCTAGGGGCCGTGTATCAGATTTATGCTCGTGTGATGAGTTGTCGAGGGAATCCCTCCTGCATATTGTTTTTATCTGCCCTTTATACAGTGATGTCAGGAGAAATTTGTTGAGCCCACTGGTCCAAAAATTCTCTGGACTTCCAGTTGAGATCCAGCTTACCCTTTTACTCCAGGATTCTAACCCAACAGTAACCTTGCAAGTGGCAAGGTATCTGACTTCGGTTCTGAACCATAAGAGGCGAAATGGCCTATTACAGGAATCCTAATGGTTCTTTTCCACCCCTTTTGGGCCTATAACTCCTGATAGTATCATAGGTTGAATTTATATTTATTTCTCCTGATTGTAAATATTTTATGTTATTATTTCTATTTTAATGTAATTATTTTAGCTGTTTTTGCATGGATTGTAAGGCAGGTATGATTTGCGTGTCATACATACATACCGTGTTTCTCCTAAAATAAGACACCGTCTTATATATTTTTTTCCCTCAACAAAACACAGTATGACTTATTTTCAGGGGATGTCTTATTTTAACCGCGTCACATCGGTACGCTGCATAGCCACGCCTCTCCAAGCTGTTTTAATGGGAGGTGCCATGTCATTATGGCTTATTTTCGGGGCATGGCTTATTTTTGGGGAACGGCTTATATTTCGCAAATGCATAGAAATCCTGCTATGGCTTATTTTATGGCTATGTCTTATTTTAGGAGAAACACGGTACATATCCTTTATTCGACCGAAAGTCAGAAAGAAGAAAAAACATTTCTCAATACAAAATTATAGAACTAAAAAAAATCAGAGGGATACACAATTAAAATAGGACAGCACTAGTAAACCTCATACAGATAACCCACATCGAGGCATTCGATTTTGCGCTTCCGACACTTGAGCGCCAGGAAGAGGAATTTAGCCACAGATAAGGCTATTTTCCCAGTGGGCTTATTCAGCAGATATGCTACCTGCCTTTCTCTTAATCGAGAGCTAAACTGAGATAAATATGGGGCTATGAGATATTGCCTTAAATCGTTATAAAAGGGACAACTCAGTAGAATGTGTTCTGTGGATTCTACCTCTCCTAAAGCACAATGGCACGTTCTCTGATCATATGGAACTCCTCTAAATCTTCCCCTCAAAACCGCCGAATCAAGAACGTTCAGTCTGGCCGCAGTGAGAAGTCTGCGGTATTCCACATAGTGGATATCCACAGGTAACGGGCTGGTGCAGCCCGATACACCTGCTCCCCCAGAAACACCCCAGGTTTCACGCGGGCTATGTCCTCATGTCTGGCGATATTTGCGTGTCTATTTATGTATGAGCTTATAGCTGCAATAAAGTTTATTATTATTATTATTACTATTATTATTATTATCTCGCTCCTCCACATGCAGCTGCTGGGTGACCTTGGGCTAGTCACACTTCTCTGAAGTCTCTCAGCCCCACTCACCTCACAGAGTGTTTGTTGTGGGGAGGAAGGGAAAGGAGAATGTTAGCCGCTTTGAGACTCCTTCGGGTAGTGAAAGCGGGATATCAAATCCAAACTCTTCTTTTTCTTCGAGGACAGAGCCAAAGGCCATGCAAACCGCATCTCCGTGGGCCGAGTCCACCTCAATCTCCGAGCTGCTGCACGCGGCACACCCCCACCTGTCGGTACCGCTGCCCGGCATCTTCAGGCGGGAGAGGCAGTAGGGAGGGAGGCTCTCCTCAGGCCCAAGGAAAAACCTCGCTGACCCCTCTGCCCGGCCGCCTGTCCGCGTGCTCTCTCTCTCTCTCTTGTAGGCACACGCTCGCTCTCTCCTCACGGGTCTCGGCTGGCTCCCCTCGCCGGCTCCACCTCGGTCCACAAACCCTGCTCCTTCTTCCGAGGCCTGCGCGGCGTAGTCGCCTCCACTTGCCAGGAACGGGCGAGCCGAGTGCTTGCTTGGCCGAGAGGATGCATTCAGCTCCAGGCCGCTGGATGCCCTGCGGCCTAGGCTCTCCCACAGGTCTTGCCTCAGGCAGGGCAGTGGGAAGTAGAGATGGCTTTTCCCATCCTCATGGCTCTCGAGGTGCGAGGAGGAGTAGGGGGAGGGTTGTGGTGACATAGGAAGAGGGGGGGGCGGAGACAGGTGTGTGGTGTTTTAACATCCACTGGAGGGCACTATATTTTTTTGCACAAAATCACATTTTTACCTGTCAAAGATGTGGTATTTGTACAATCTAATTACATATGATCACTCCCATATGGCCATGGATCGTTGCGTCCAAATTTGAATGGAATCGGTCAAGCGGTTACGGAGAAAGCCGATCGTTAACAAACACCAACTTGAACGATTTTATATATATAGTAGATTTCTTTTATTTTATGTTACTGTATGTTTATTTTATGTTATGTTCATGTCTAATGGTGGTGGATTTGTTGATTTGAGTTGTGGAGGATTTATGTGGTAAATCATGGGTAGGCAAACTAAGGCCCGGGGGCCGGATCTGGCCCAATTGCCTTCTAAATCTGGCCTGCAGACGGTCCGGAATCAGTGTTTTTACATGAGTAGAATGTGTCCTTTTATTTAAAATGCATCTCTGGGTTATTTGTGGGGCATAGGAATTCGTTCATTTTTTTTTTCAAAATATAGTCCGGCCCCCCACAAGGTCTGAGGGACACTGGACCGGCCCCCCGCTGAAAAAGTTTTCCAACCCCTGTTGTACAGTGGTACCTTGGTTTACAACCATAATCTATTCTGGAAGTCCGTCTGTAAAGCAAAACAGGTTGTAACTTGAGGCGTGCTTTCTTCGCCAATGGGGTCTCCCCAAAAAATTTGTTCATAATCCCCAAAAAATGGGTTGTCACAAAAAAAAGGTTGCAATCCGGGAAACGCACTTCTGAGTTTGACGTGTTTGTAATCCAAAATGTCTGCAAACCAAGGTACCACCGTAAATGAAATTTAAATTAAATGAAAAATTAAAATACAAATGGTCGTCAAATAAATTCAAATGCCCCCCCCAAAAAGTCCGATTAAAAAAAATCATTAAAAAAATCATTGTCCAAAGACCATCCAGTTTCCATGACTACAGAGTGACCCAGCCATGAAGCAGTTTCTGCTGTACTTGGATGAATCAAATGCCCTGGGGAAGAAGTTCATCATACAAGACTTGGATGAAACACATGTCTTTGTGTTAGCTGAGATGGTTTACTTCCTGCAGGAGAAAGTAGGAGAGTTAATGGACCAGAACTCTTTTCCCATTACACAAAAATAGAAAATGGGACTGGAATTGTCTGTGTC
Source organism: Lacerta viridis (assembly GCA_900245905.1). Classification (NCBI taxonomy): domain Eukaryota; kingdom Metazoa; phylum Chordata; class Lepidosauria; order Squamata; family Lacertidae; genus Lacerta; species Lacerta viridis. The sequence goes on along the minus strand of OFHU01003341.1, from coordinate 23,198 downwards.
AAACTACAATCAATAAATGTGGAACTGAAACTTTATGTGTAGATTTTCCTGGTAATAGATTTGGTGGGGATTCAATAGCAATAGTCACTCTAGCAAATAAACTATTTAATAATAATAATAATATCCATTTTGTCCACCCTGCTTTAAACAGAAGAGAGAAAGCTTCCGCAGGTGACACAGGGTTTCGGGGCAGTTGGGACGAATGGTTCCCCAGGAGTGCTGGCAGCGCTTGACCTCTGACTTCCTTCCCCATGCCAGGCCATCACCAGCGGAGGGGTCGCCTACCAGGAACAGCCATACCACTCCGAATGCTTCGTGTGTGCCACCTGCTCCAAGAAACTGGGAGGGCAGCGCTTCACGGCCGTGGAGGATCAATTCTACTGTGTCGATTGCTACAAGTCCTTTGTGGCCAAGAAGTGCAGCGGTTGCAAGAACCCCATCACAGGTGGGTAAGGGATGGGTCTGGGGCGGGTTGGTGGCTAATGGGTTGAGGTCAGAACCTGGCAAGGCAGAAGTCCTGTTGTGAGTGGGCCCCCTGGTATGGAACAGGGCAACTGTGCCCCCGAAGGACCAGCTGCGCAACCCATTTTGGACCTATGGAGGCGCAGGTCCATTCTGCGCCAAGGGCAGCTTCATCTGGTACGCGGGATGAGACCCTCCCTGCCCAGAGTGGTGCATGCTCTGGCTATCTCCTGCTTGGACTACTGCAATGCGTTCTACATGGGGCTACCTTTGAAGGTGATCCGGAAACTGCAACTAATCCAGAATGCGGCAGCTAGACTGGTGACCACATAACACCGGTCCTGAGAGATCTACATTGGCTCCCAGGACGTTTCTGAGCACAATTCAAAGTGCTCTGGTTATCTCCCACTTGGGCTACTGCAGTGGCAGCCCAACTCGGCCCTCCAGCTGTTGGGGACTACAACTCCCATCGTCCCTGACCGCTGGTCCTGTGAGCTAGGGACGATGGGAGTTGTAGCTCCCAAACAGGTAGAGGGCCAATTCGACTATCACTGGGATATAGGATACTGTATATCAGATTCTGCTGATATAGGATATACAGGATATATATTCCAATCCATTCCATTCATTCATTTGCTTCCCAAAAGAAGCTCCCCAATGGGTAGATTACTGCCAGTTTTTTTTTAATACTGGGAGTAGATCGCAGTCTCGAGAGTTGGACGTCCCTGGCCTAGCTCATAAGCAATTAAGTCAACCATCCCCAAACTCGGCCCTTCATCTGTTTGGGGACTACGATTCCCATCATCCCTGACCACTGGTCCTGTGAGCTAGGGATGACGGGAGTTTTAGCCCCCAAACAGCTGGAGGGCCGAGTCTGCCTGTGCCTGAATGAAGTGACCTGTGTGCTTCCTTCTCCTTCCTTTTTAACCCTTCCCTCCCCGCTCCTCCTCTGAACCGGCAGGTTTCGGGAAAGGCACCAACGTGGTGAGCCATGAAGGCCACTCCTGGCATGACTACTGCTTCAACTGCAAGAAGTGCTCCGTCCCGCTGGCCAACAAGCCCTTCGTCTTCCACAGCGAGCAAGTCTACTGCCCCACCTGCGCCAAGAAGCTGTAAGGGGAGGAGCCAGGGGCAAAGGGGAGGGGCTGCGGCTCGCCTCTTCCCTGGAGGGGTGCGATCCATGCGCTTGGAGACAACCTGCCCACCCGCCTGCCTGCATTTTAGGCTTTAAGAGGTGCCCGTCATCTGCCCCCTCCCCATCTGACAGGTGGCGTTCAATAAAAGCTCTGCCTTAGCATCCTACCTGCCGCTAACCTTGCTTAAAATCACTTTTGTTTTAAAAAAGGAAAGGTTCAACCTCGCTGGCACCCTTTCACTTTCTCGCCATGCTTCGCAGGTGCCGGCCGAAGTTTAGGCTCAAGCTTCGCACATCCAAATGTACTCACTGATAAGCAGGGCGGATTTGATTTAAAGCACGATACAGGAAGACTGGATTTCAATCACTAGTCAGGAAGACTTGATTTAAATTTAAAAAAAAAAATTTGCAGAAAGGTTCAACCTTGCAGGTATCCTCTTGCTTTCTTGCCATGCTTTGTGAGTGCTGGCTGACGTTTCGGCTCAAGCTTTGCACATCCCCCCCCCTTCTGTGAGACGCCCCTTATTTTGAGGGACTAAAAATTTGCAAAATGGGGGGGGAATTCCCCAAAGTTATGCTTTTTTTAGGGGGCTTTGCTGCAAATCGCCCACCCGCCGTGGTCGCCAAGGGGTCTTTGAAGCCCGCACTTTGTGTCTTATATAGAACCTGGCTGGGAAAACCCAGCCAGATTGGCGGGGTATAAATAATAAATTATTATTATAACCTCGTCTTCTACATGGAAAAGTACTGTACATGCTGATAACTGAGCTCATACAGCTAATTACAGTCTTTTCCCATGTATAACATGCCCCTTGTATAAGATGCCCCCTATTTTGGACTGGACTTAACTTTATTTGGGGGGACTCAAAATTAAGAAAACGGAGGGAGATTGCCCCAAAAAAGTGGGCCATCAGATTAAGTTCCACTATCGGACTGGGATTCAGGACCCTCAACTGTGTTTTATATAATCAACTTTTGATTATGTTCTGTATATCTCACAATGCTCATTCAGTTCCATTCATTCATATATTCAGTTCCATTCATTCATATATTCAGTTCCATTCATTCATTTGCTCCCTAAAAAAGAAAAAAAAAGCTCAACCAACTTGGCTTCCCCAAAAAAGCTCCATAATTTTGATCCATACAACAACAACGGGTGGATCACTGCCAGTTTTTTTTTTTTACACTGTGATTAGATCACAGTCTCTTGGGAATTGGACATCCCTGCCCTAGGGATGCCATAGTATGTCAAAATGCAGATCTGATCAGCATCACAAAGTCCGGCCCAGCACTTCTCCAGAAAATCTGGCCTTCACAGATTAACAAACGAAACCCTGGATGCACATGAAGGAACAAAACGCAAACATTTGTGACGTGCAATTTCCTCCACCCATTCTTACTTGATACTTGTACCTGTTATCACACCCAAGGTTCCTCTGTTTTATGCACATGTGATAACAAATCAATAGAATCCCTTTATCATATCATGTTAAATTGCCTTTTATACATAGTTCCCCAATCAAGGATTCTGAGTTCAATCATTCTGGAAATTGTTGCTAAACCACCTGAATTGCATCTAGCTTATCTACTCCAGGACATTGACTCTTATAGAACATTACAGGTTGCCAGATTCCTGATTTCAGTTCTTTCATATAAAAGACTTCATGGAATGCTTCATGACTATTAAAAATCTAGTAAATTCTATGTTCCATCTTATCTTAAGGCCATAATACGGTACATCTAGAGCTTGTACGTAATGCGAAGGAGATTATGCGTTGAAATATTTTAGTTGATATTTTAGAATGTAAAATGCTGTTTTATTCATTGATCTGTTTTACCTTGTGGGCTTATAGCCGAATGAAGTGTTATGCATACCCAAGGTCACTTCCGATGAAGTGTCTCACGGGGAATTAAGGCGAGGGGGGTTATGGAAAGCCACGTGTGCTTGGTTCAATACTGTATAAAAAGTAAGAAACGTCTCCTGTTTTGGGTCTTCTCCTTTCCTCCTTGGCGAGACTGGCTTTGACCCTGCTGCCGCAAAAATCTCAAATAAAGGTCCAGCATCTTCGCTGCTTTGCTTCAGCTTGCCTGGGTTTGTATTCTGTTTTTGCACACTGACCACAGGAACCTTTGGGGGTCCCATACGGACAGGAATCCCTTATTTTTCACCGTTCCTGGAAGCCTCGTGTGGGAACATCAAACCATCAATGGAAACCAGAGACAATGACAAACTAGTAACAAGAAAAAACTCAGAATGGATGAAATTGAGATCATAAGTATGGAGATATGGTAAACAGGGTGATTCAGAAATGCTCAGATAAAAGTGAATACATCTGGAAGTCAGGGAGGGGGACGGGAGGAAGTCAAAGCTCAATTTGAGCAAAGATCTATGTGACGATGAAATTTTACTGGGTTGTTACAAAGGAGGCATAGAGGACGCGGGTGGCGTTGTGATCTAAACCACAGAGCCTAGGACTTGCCAATTGAAAGGTTGGCGGTCCGAATCTCTGTGATGGGGTGAGCTCCTGTTCTTCGGTCCCTGCTCCTGCCAACCTAGTGCAAGTAGATCAATAGGTACCGCTCCGGCGGAAAGGTCAACGGCGTTTCCGTGCGCTGCTCTGGTTCGCCAGAAGCGGCTTAGTCATGCTAGCCACATGACCCAGAAGCTGTACGCTGGCTTCCACACCCCCTAAAAACGGTGCTTTCCTCCTCCCTAAAAAAGCTCAACAACTTTGACCTGAATCCCCCAAAAGGGGACCATCACTGCCAGTTTAAATCACAGCCTCTTGGGCATTCCCCCCCCCTTATAAAGGAAAAAGAAAAAGAATAATAATATTATATTAAAAGAAAAGAAAAAAGAAAATGAGATCATTATCCATAAGATAACACCAACCAGGCGACTGGAGAAAAGAGAAATCTAAACCTCTATTAAAAAAGGTAAAGGTCCTTGGTCTCTAAGGTGTGAATTTTTAAAAATTTATTTCAACTGCATCAGACCAACATGGCTAGCTACCTGAATCTATTATACTTATTATTATTATTAAACCAACGACAGGTCAATATGAAGTCAGTTTCAAAAGCTTTGCATTTCTCCGTGTGGACAGCAACCGTTTTGGATCATCTGTTAATAACCAACTGCAGGCTGCTTTCAATGGGAAATTTATTTAACAGTGAATATGTGTTTACATACAGCAATCAACAGGCATCAGTTTGCACAGGGAAAAATACCGGTATCATCATGCTTGTCCAAACGATTGTCTCTGCCACAATTAAAAGAGCAATCATACAAAAATACATTTTGTTTCGACCTAAGGCACTGCTCTAAAATATTTGGGAATGGCAAAAAGGTTTGGGTGGAGGACGAGACAGAAAGAGGGCTGGCTCTCTAGTTCTCAACTGGAATCCCAAGAAATGGGGCATCATGCCAGTATGAACATCTGCCTGAACGCCAAGTGGTCGCTGCTCAGGAAAGCCGCCCTTTATAGAAATAATAAATTATTATTATTGTTATTATTATTATTATTAATCTTTTGACAAGGGGCATCTAGCGATTCGGGGCAGGAGGAAAGGACACGGCTGCCATTCTCTCTCTCAGCCACAGACTTCATCCTTTTATGCTAGTGGTGGCCAAACTCGGCCCTCCAGCTGTTTGGGACTACAATTCCCATCATCCCTGACCACTGGTCCTGTTAGCTAGGGATGATGGGAGTTGTAGTCCCAAGACATCTGGAGAGCCAAGTTTGCCATGTCTGATCTAGAGCAGTGGTGGCCCAACTCGGCCCTCCAGCTGTTTGGGACTACAGTATCATCCCTGACCACTGGTCCTGTTAGCTAGGGATGATGGGAGCTGTAGTCCCAAGACTAAGTTTGGCCACCACTGCTTTATGCAGAAAACAGTCCAAGAGCTGGAGGCTTTATGCCAGTCATGGCCAAACTTGGCCCTCCAGCTGTTTTGGGACTACAACGCCCATCTTCTTTGGCTAGCAGAACCAGCGGTCAAGGATGATGGGAATTGAAGCCGCCAAACAGCTGGAGGGCCAAGCTGGGCCACCACTGCTTGACGCAAATAGCAGAGGCAAGCAGCGAGGTCAAATGAAGAGAAGGACAGAATAATTAAAGACAAAACACACAAACATAAACTCGGGTTCAATACTGCTTTTATGTCCACCAATATGCACAAGACTGATGTGTAAATATGACCTTATTTCAGGCACCCCCAAACTTGGCCCTCTGGATGTTTTGGGACTTCAACTCCCATCATCCCTAGCTCACAGGACCAGTGGTCAGGGAGAATGGGAACTGTAGACCCCAAACAGCTGGAGGGCCGAGTTTGGGGATGCCTGACTTAAATACATGTTGCTGTTGTTTTTAAACCTGTTCGAAGCACAAGCAATGACAAGCACACAATGCAGAGCACTGGACAGGGGTGGCACTGCTGTGGGGCTGGTGATTGCTTCAATGAGGCTTGGCCCCAAACCTGCACAAGCCCAGGAAAAACAAAATGCACAGCGGCCCAGCTTGACGGACCGGACGTGTTGCCAATGCCACGCCTCTTGCTTTCTCGACATGTTCAGATGCGCACAGGCTTCACAACGGTGAAGAGCCTTCCCCTGTGGAAACATACTCCGGGTGGTGCATGACTTTCAAGATGGGTTTCAATGTAAATAAAGTAAATAAAGATGGGTTTAAAGCAGGCACAGGCAAACTCCGGCCCTCCAGACGTTTGGGCGTCCCGGGCCCCCTCCAAAACATTTGGGTTTGGGTTGGGGCTCCTGGGAGATTATTTGGGCATTGGTCTTGGCCATGCTGGCCCCCCTTCCACACATTTGCGCGTCCTTGCCAAGCGTCTTGTGGCAGGTTGTCACATTCAACAAGCAGGGGTCGACAGCAATTTGTGGGCCCCATACCACATTGCCATAATGACACTCAACCATTGTCAGTGGGGACCCAGAGGCAGGGGAAGCCGCTGGGGCACCCAGGGGCGTGTGGTGCCGCCTGCTGGGGACGGGAGCGCCGCCCGCTGGGCGGATTTTCACGATCAGCGGGCAGATTTTCGCTGCGGCAATTGCGCTCGTCGCGGAAATCCGCCCACCATCACGCTGATCAGCCGGGGGGATTTTGTCACCCCCTGCAGGCATGGTGCCCGGGGCGACCCCACCTCCGTCCACCAGTGGCTAACAGCAGTTTGCAGCCCTGACAGCACACTGCGCCACATTGCAACGGCGGCACTCAATCATTGTTGGCGAGCTCACCAAAATACCGTATTTTCCCCTGTGTAAGACTAGGTCCCCCGCCCTAAAATATAATGTCAAAAATTGGGGGAGTCTTATACACGGATACATCCCCCATTTTCCTAAATCTGGGTCCCCCAAAATAGGGGGCGTCTTATACATGTGGGGCCCTTATAGACGGGGAAATGCGAAGCTCGCCACTTGCCATGAGCGAGACATTTGTTGCCAAGCGCTGTAAGAGATCTTAGCCCTAAGCTACATTTTTTTATGGCAGAAACAGCCCAACCTGTCCCCAAGGAAGATGGTTTGCTCTTAACGATTGGAACAAAGCTCTCTTTCAATAATGGAGCGGGCACGCAAAGCCAGTTAAGACAAGGACAAGTTGGTTTTTGCTTTCAATAAAGGTTAGGTTTCGTTTTATTAGGCTGGTTGCGCTCTGTGCAACAATATTTAGTAAATCTCCAATACAAGCTACTAACAGAATAATGAACAATTCACGGAAGGGAAAACATTTCCTTCCCGTCCCTTCGAGAAACCTGCGTTCAAACAGTCCTGCTAACGAAAACTCATAAAAGCAACAGAGTCTACCTGAAAGGTTTCCAAGGTGCAAAGTTAGGCGCGGTAGACTTTATTTCTTTTCCAGCGCCAAACTTGGGGGGTTCGACAAGCAGCTTTTCCAAAACAAGGCCTTCATATGACTTGGGGGAACCCCAAATTCCTGCAGCGAAGAGTCAGGAGTCTTTCCAGGGTCCTAGTGTTCACAGTTCTGTTCAAAAGCGAGAGAGAAAGAAAGAACTACAGTCATACCTCATGTTACGAATGCTGCGTGTTATGTTCATCACGGGTTACGAACGCGCCGAACCCAGCAGTACCGGAATGGGTTACTTCCGGGTTCGGCGGTTCGCGCATGCGCAGACAAGCAAAATGACATTACGCGCATGCACATGCGCAGATACGGCGCTTCAAGTTGCAGACCTTTCAGGTTACAAACAGGGCTCCGGAATGGATCCCATTCGTAACCAGAGGTACCACTGTAATAAGAAACGGAAGACAGGTGGAGTTTTAATTGCAATTAGTTACCATATTTTTTCCGTGTGCAAGACTAGGTTTCCCCCTAAAGAATAATGTCCAAAATTTGGGGGCGTCTTATACACGTTCACAGTCGTCCACAGGTTGACCATACCCATTGAGTCCTACTACCCACCCTCCCTCTATATGAGGGTCTGGGGACTCACTCCCTATATATGAGGGTCTGAGGATTTCCGCTTCAGTGTATCTGAAGAAATCTGCCTGCGCACAAAAGCCAAGTGTTATTAATATTGAATACAAGTATTAAGAAGATGTCAAGCAATGAAGGCGCAGGTCTGTAATCCTTTTTACGGAAAGATTCAGCCTTGCTGGCATCCACTCAATCTGGACAAGCAAACGAAGGTTTCCGTTTTGGAACCATTAAATCACCCATCTTCTATTGCATAATATCCCTTGCTTTTTCCTTTCGGACTAATTGCAGTCGTTCACAGTCGTCCACAGGTTGACCATACCCATTGAGTCCTACTACCCTTCAGAGAAATACCCCACTCCCCCTCCCTCTCTCTCTATATATATCAGGGTTTGGGGACTTCTGCTTCAGTGTATCTGAAGAAGTCTGCCTGCGCACGAAAGCTTAGTTGGTCTCTAAGGTGCTACAGGACCATTTTTTCATTTTTTAAATTTATTTCGACTGTGTCTGACCATCGTGGCTCCCTCCCTGAATCTAGTACAAGGAGCCTGTTCACAAGAGTGCCAGCGTTCACCAAACGGGGGCTCTGGGGTACTGAGGGACCAGGGACGCCGCTTATTTCAGAAGGACTGCATTAACTCACCCAAAACCTCTCCTTTTATTTCCCTCTGACTTCGGGTCAGCCAGCATCCTTCTTTCCAGCCCTGCAGCTAAGGTTTCAAGTATTTTGAGAACCCAGAATGCCAAACTCAAATGTGAAATTTGCCACCTTTTAACGGAGAGGTGGTTTGGTGCACTGGGCAGACCCCAGTGCCTGGAGGCGGTTGGAGGACAGATGGCGGATAACAGGTTGAGGTTGAATCCTGACAGGACAGAAGTACTGTTCTTGGGGAACAGGGGGCAGGTGGGTGTGGGGGACTCCCTGGCCCTGAACGGGGCAACTGTACCCCGAAGGACCAGCTGTGCAGCTTGGGGGTCATTTTGGACTCACAGCTGTCCATGGAGGCGCAGGTCAGTTCTGTATCCAGGGCAGCTCTCTACCAGCTCCATCTGGTATGCAGGATGAGACCCTCCCTGCCCATAGACTGTCTCTCCAGAGTGGTACATGCTCTAGTTATCTCCCGCTTGGACTACTGCAATGCATTCTACGTGGGGCTACCTTTGAAGGTGACATGGAAACTGCAACTAATCCAGAATGTGGCAGCTAGACAGGTGACTGGGAGCAGCCGCTGAGACCACAATAACACCAGTCCTGAGAGACCTGCATTGGCTCCCAGGACATTTCTGGGCACAATTCAAAGGGTCGGTGCTGACCTTGAAAGCCCTCAATGGCCTCAGCCCAGTAGACCTGAAGGAGTGTCTCGACCTCAGAAACCGGGATCCCTCCCTGCGAGAAGTGAGGTTACAGGGATCCAGGTAAAGGGCTTTCTCTGTGGCAGTGCCCGCCCTGTGGAACACCCTCCCGTCAGATGTCAAAGGAATAAACAACTACCAGACTTTTAGAAGACACCTGAAGGGAAGCTTTTGATATTGGATGAATTATTGTATTTTAAGATTTTGTTGGAAGCCGCTGGGGAAACCCAGACAGATGGGTGTGTAGAAATAAATTATTATTATTATTATTATTATTATTATTATTATTATTATTCTATGGGAACCCACCCAGAGCAGGGCGGGGTAGAAATAATAAATTACTACTACTACTGCATTCATTTCCCTCCGACGTCAGGTCAGCCAGCACCCTTCTTTCTAGCTCTCCCAACCCCACCCCCAGGTTTCAAATATTTTGAGAACCTTGAACGCCAAAGTCAATTGTGAATTTGCCACCTTTCAGTGGGGAGGTGGTCTGGTGTGCTGGGCAGACCCCCGTGACTGTATACTACCTGTATATTTAATGTATTTTAATCTCCTGTCGGAAGCTGCCTACAGTGGCTGGGGAAACCCAGCCAGATGGGCGGGGTAGAAATAATATAATATAATATAATATAATATATATAATATAATATAATATAATAATATAATATAATATAATATAATATAATATAATATAATATAATATATAATATAATATAATATAATATAATATAATATAATATAATATAATATAATAATATAATATAATATAATATAATATAATATAATATAATAATATAATATAATATAATATAATATAATATAATACCTGATGCGGTCTCTATCGGTTTGGTCAAGGAATTCACGGGAATTTCTTCTTCAAAAGCCAGCCTGGGACTCGCAGGTACAACAGCGGCATCTTTCAAGCTTTGGGTGGCTTTATCTGCAGTAATGCTTGTCTTGGGATGGATGCCGAGGTCAATGATTTCTTCAAAATTCCACGTGGCTGATTTCCCATTCAGGTTAGGTAGAAATCCAGTTGAGCGATCCACTTCATTAACGCACGAGATTTCAGAGTTCTCAACAACCGTTTCCTTTGTTGGAGGACTGGGAAGAGAGCAGGGTGGATAAAAATCAATGATTAAAAAAAAAAAAAAGTAAAAAAAAAAGGATTTAAAAAATAAATAAATTGGATTTTTAAAATAAGATTCTTTCTAAAGATTTTTTCTTTCAGTTGCCTGACAGTCCAAAGGCTATTCATCCGGAAAGAAGGATTTGTTTTAAAGTTTTTCATGTGTGCTAAAACTCAAGTTTTTATATATATATAAAAAACCACCAACATTTAACCATATCAGTTAACAAACAGGGATCCATATGCTATCATGTTATTGTTTTAGTGAAATAAATTGTTATTAAGGAAATTGTTGTTTTTCTCCTTCTAATCAAGTGCAGCAGAAAAGTTGTCCAAATAGACTTCACTTATGAAACCTCATAAGTGCATGTCTTTCTATGGGAAAGGAGCACCTCAGTTTTGGAACGCTTCCGGAATGGACTTCCAGAGGGTTTAAGTTTGAGAACGATGGTACCTGTTTTACAGAAAGGTTCAGCCTTGCTGGCATCCTCGGTTTTGGAATGGACTTCCGGAACAGATTAAGTTTGGGAATCAAGGGACCACTGTACAGGGTTGTTTTTTGGGGGGCCACAAGTGGGGCAACACCCGCACCAAGCTTACCTTGATTCTTTCACCTGAGTGAAATACATCAAATTCCCACCACCATCATTTCTCTGGTCAACCTCCTGCTGCTCATCCCCATTTACAAAGATACTGTCCGGTTCCATTTTTGATCTGTCTTCCAATGTGGTCAAATCGCACACAGCCTCCAGACTATGTTTGAGGGAGGAGTCATATTTTGCCTTTTCTGAAATAAATAATAATAATAATAATTAATACCCCACCCATCTGGCTGCATTTCCCCAGCCACTCTGGGCAGCTTCCAGCAAAAGAATTGAAATACATTAAAACATCCATCATTCTATTTTTTTTGTATATAATTTTTATTATTTTCCAATTAAACCAATTACATCAAACAAAACATATATAAACATACAACACTTATATCCTCGCTCTGCCGAGCCACGACTTCCCTCCCTCTCGTCAGCAGGTTTTCTTCTCCACTCTAATCGCGCAGTTTCTATTTAAGTCTATTTTTCTATGCCCAAGGTTTATTCCAGTCCTGCTAGTGTTTTCAAGCTTCCTCTGTTCAACCTAATATATTCCACAAATTTACTCCAATCTCTTTGGAATCTTGAATCGTCCTGGTTTCTGAACCTGCCAGTATGTTTTGCGAGTTCAGCATATTCCATCATCTTTGTCTGCCACTCCTCAATCGTTGGTAATTCCTGTAATTTCCACTTTTGGGCTAAAAGTACCCTCACTGCGGTTGTTGCATACATGAACAATCTTTGGACCTTTTTGGCAATCTCTTCATCCATCAAGCCGAGCAGAAAAGCCTCCGGCTTTTTGGGGAACATCTTTTTCAATTCATTATAAATCGATTCCCAAAACACTTTAACTTTCCCGCATGTCCACCACATATGATAAAATTCACCATCTTTTTGTCTACATTTCCAACATAGTTTATCATTCATCCTATACATTTTTGACAACTTAACCGGTGTTAAATACCATCTATACATCATTTTATATACATTTTCTTTCAAGGTGACACATGCTGTAAATTTCATACTTTCATTCCACAATTTCAACCACGCTTCATATTCAATATTGTACCCAAAGTCCATTGCCCATTTTATCATAACCTCTTTTGTTAACTCATCTTTAGTATACCATTCTAGTAAAAAATTATTTTTGTCAACAATTTCCTTCTACATTCCAACAAGTCAGTTTGAAATCTAGATTTTTTATCCTCAAAACCAGTTTTCCTATCACTTACTAGTAAATCATTGACCAGGTGATATTGTAACCATCCTGTGAAAGCATCTTCGATCTGGCTGTATGGTTTTAATTTCCAGCCTTTCTGATTTCATCAATGAATCACCATAGGTGGGTCTTCTCCCTTCCATGTTAACTTTCTTTACTGTAAGTACTTCTATGGGTGAGATCCACCACGGTGTCCTATTCTCTAGAAATCTCTTGTTCCTTTCCCAAACTTCAAAGAGGGTTCAAAAATCCTTTATGTACTTTAACTTTATCATACCAGAGATAGGAGTGCCATCCATATCTATTATCATATCCTTCTAAATCCAGCAAATCTGTGTTTTCCAGTGTTATCCATTCTTTCAGACAACAGAGACAGGATGCCTCATAATACAACTTCAGGTCTGGCATGGATAATCCACCTCTTTCTTTCTTATCAATCAACAATTTAAACTTTATCCTTGGTTTCTTCCCCTGCCAGATAAACCTTGATAGTATTTTCTGCCATCCTTGAAATGTTCTGTTCCTTTAATTATCAGAATCGTTTGAAATAAGAATAACATCTTCGGTAAAACCTTCATCTTGATTGCTGCAATTCTCCCACTAAATGACAACTTGAGTGTATTCCAGACTTCTAAATCCCTCTTGATCTCTCTCCAGACCGGCTGATAGTTATCTTCAAATAAATTAATATTCTTTGGAGTCAACCAGATTCCCAGATACTTTACTTTCTTTGCTATCATTATACCGGATCTTTGTTGTAATTCTTCTGATGGCATTTTTTCCATGTTTTTCACCATCATTTTCGTCTTAGTTTTGTTTAGTTTAAATCCCGCCAATTGTCCAAATTTCTCAATCTCCTCTAAAGCTTTCGGGACACTCTTTTTGGGTTCTTCCAATGTTAACACCAAATCATCTGCAATGGCTTTTAATTACCGTATTTTTCGCTCCATAAGACGCACTTTTTTCCTCCTAAAAAGTAAGGGGAAATGTCTGTGCGTCTTATGGAGCGAATGCATGGTCCCTGGAGCCCAGGGGGGAAAGGCAGATCCTGCTTTTTCTGTTTTAGAAAGAGCTAAAGGCTAACAAGAGGGAAAGAGAGTGTTGAAAGGAACCCGCTCAACAGCTGATTGTAGGAGATCGGGGAGGGAGATAAGGAGCTAGCTCCCTTCCTGCCCCGCCCAGGCCCCTTGCACAGTAGGATCCTGGGAAATTGAGGATCCTGGGAAATTGAGTTTTTCAGCCATTTGGGGCTGTTACTTTTCCTCTTGCTTTCTATTACTTGCTGGTGCTTACTGGTTTGCTTTCTTCTTGCTTCCTATTACCTACTGGTGCTTACTGGTTTGTACTGGTTTGCATTACTTGCTGGTGCGTACTGGTTGTACTGGTGCTTACTGGTTTGTACTGGTTTGCTTTCCTCTTGCTTCTATTATTGCTGGTGCTTACTGGTCTGTACTGGTTTGTACTGGTGCTTACTGGTTTGTACTGGTTTGCTTTCCTCTTGCTTCCTATTACTGCTGGTGCTTACTGGTCTGTACTGGTTTGTACTGGTGCTTACTGGTTTGTACTGGTTCGCTTTCCTCTTGCTTCCTATTACTTGCTGGTGCCTTGTACTGGTGCTTACTGGTCTGTACTGGTTTGTACTGGTGCTTACTGGTTTGTACTGGTTTGCTTTCCTCTTGCTTCCTATTACCTGCTGGTGCTTACTGGTCTGTACTGGTTTGTACTGCTTACTGGTTTGTAAGCAATGCTTTTCCCCCTTTGCAAAAGCTGCACAAATCTGAACTGATCCTCAAAAAGCAGGGCTTTTCCCTTTGCAAAAAAAGCTGCAAAACTTTGAGCTGATTCTCAAAAAAAAAACAACCATGGGTTTTAGAGGAGGAAAACCAGAAAAATATTTTTCCCTGGTTTCCTCCTCTGAAAACGAGGTGCGCCCTATGGTCCGGAGCGTCCTATGGAGCGAAAAATACGGTAATTTTTGCACCTATTTAATCCCTTATTTCTGGACAGTCTCTCAATCTTCTCGCTAACACTTCCAGGACCATTACAAATAACAAAGGTGACAGCGGACAACCTTGCCTGGCGCCTTTTGTTATCTCAAAACTCTCCAGTAGCTCATTATTCACAATCAGTTTCACTTTTTGATCTGAGTGTATTGCTTCAATTCCTTTCAAAAAAGATCCCCCCATTCCCATGATCTCTAGGCTCTTCTTCATAAATTGCCAAGAAATATTATCAAAGGCTTTTTCTGCATCTATAAACATCAATGCCGCAGGTTTATCATTCATGATCTCCAAGTATTCTATAACATCCACTATATGTCTTACGTTCTCTTAATTCTCGGCCAGGAAGAAAACCTGCTTGATCTTTATGAATTAGCTCATTCAATATTCCTTTCAGTCTTGATGCCATAGTATCTGCAAAAAGCTTGTAGTCATTATTTAACAAAGATATTGGTCGATAATTCTTGACATTTAATTGGTCCATATCTTGTTTAGGTATCAACGTTATGTACGCCTCTTTCCAAGTATTGGGGATCTTCCCTCCTTTCAGAATATTGTCCATCACTTCGCCTAGCACCGGTGTCAGTTGTTCGCTAAGAGTCTGCAAACTTGATCAGGATGCCCTCAAGCCCTTCATTCAAGTCTTATAATATTTTGCAGACAGTCCATCTGGACCTGGAGCCTTACCTAGTTTCATTTTTTTTATTGCTGCCTGTATTTCTGATGCCGTTATTGTTGCATTTAAAATGTCACTTTTATCTTTTGGAATTTGATCTAATTTGTGAATTTCCAAATAATTCTTTTTTTTTTTTTTGCTATTCTCCTTCCCCTGCTGGTACAGATTTTTATAGAATCTTTGGAAAGCTTTTCTTATTTCTTTCGGATCTTCTGTAACACCATCACCTGTATCCAGTCTATTGATTATATTCTGATTTTGTCTCTTTCTTAATTGCCAAGCTAATAGCTTTCCCGTTTTGTTTGCTGATTCAAAATTCTTTTGTCTCATTGTTTATTTTCCATTCTACCTCTTGACTTACCAGCATAGAGAATTGAGACTGCAACATTTTGATATTTTGTTTTAATTGATCATCTTTAGGTTTCAATAACAATTTCCTTTCACATTCCATCAAATGTCCTAGAATTTCCTCTTTCTTTTTCTCCTTCTGTCTTCTCTGATGGCTATTTTTCTGTATAAAAAATCCTCTCATTACGGCTTTACTCGCATAAAACATCCATCATTCTAAACCTCCCTAAAGAGGGCTGTCTTCAGATGTCTTACGTCAGACAGTTACTTATCTCTTTGACATCTGATGGGAGGGCATTCCACAGTGCGGGCTCCACTATTAATAATTAGAGTCACCACTTGAATTTTGGAGCGTGGGTGGCAATAAAAGGAAACTACTTTGAAACTGTGACCTAAGATGTAAGGGAGGCAGTCACGACGGCAGGCTTAACTAGCCATGCACCATTCCTTCCACAAGAGGGAATGAAGGCCCTCTGCGCCAGAAGCCCCTTCCAAGATCATCAGAGAATGCCTCCAAGCTAGCCAAGAAAGCAGGGTGGATAAAAATCAATGATTTAAAAATTTAAATGAGGTTTTTTTTTTATTTAAAGGATTTTTAAAATTTAAATTGGATTTTTAAAATAAAATGCTTTTGGAGGAAACTTTCTAAAGTTACATTATAGTTCAAAGGCTATTCATCAGGAAATAAGGATTTGTTTAAGTTTTTCATGTGTGCTAAAACTCAGTCTAAGTTGTGTGTGTTTTTTTTAAAAGTTTAATCACATCAGTTAACAAACATGGATACATCTGCTATCATGTTACTGCTTTAGTTAAATAAATCGTTTAAATCGTGATGAAGGAAATGATTCTCTTTCTCCTTCCAATCAAGTACAGCGGAAAAGTTGTCCAAATAGAAACTTTAACTTATTAAGCCTCACCATATTTCATCATTATCTGTCATGTATTTCTAAGAGTAGAACAAATTCAGTCACTTCTGATATAACAATAGAAACTACTCTGGAAATTTATCATTCCAAAAAGGAAACCTTCCTCTGCTTGTCAAGATTAAGATGCCTTTCTGTAAAAAATGAGATTTAAATCAAGATTTCCTGACTAGGGATTTAAATTGGGATTTAAATCGGTTCGATTTAAATAAAATCTACCCGGCAAGGAAGTTGCAGGGCTGCCCCTTACCAGGCTGGTCTTGCTTTTCGAGGCCCAGCTCCTCATCATCTTCGACGCCTTCGTCCTCCTCATTGGACTTGTCATCATTCTGTGTTAGAGGAAGCAGAAAGAGTCAGTTGCGAGATGAGCTGCTGGTTATAAGATCGCACTGTGCCCAGCTGGCATCTGAACGACATTAAAAGCCATAGGAAACTTTCCTCTGGTTGTCACTATTGAGAGGATGCCAGCAAGGTTGAAGCTTTCTGTAAAATAAAGCATTTAAAAGAAATCTGATTGAGGCCATATAACACTGGTCCTGAAAGACATGCATTGGCTCCCAGGACGTTTCCGGGCACAATTCAGTGCTGACCTTGAAAGCCGTCAATGGCCTCGGCCCAGTAAACTTGAAGGATTGTCTCTACCCCGGACAGCGGGGTCCCTCTCCCGAGGGCTTTCTGGCAGTTCGCTCCCTGCAAGAAGCAAAGTTACGGGGAACTAGGCAGAGGGCCTTCTCAGTGGTGGCGCCTGCCCTGTGGAACACTCTCCCGTTGTGAAGGAAATAAACAACTATTGGACTTTCCTGTTTAGGGAAGCTTTAATGACTGATGTTTTAATGTATTTTAATCTTTTGTGAAGCT
Organism: Lacerta viridis; assembly: GCA_900245905.1. Classification (NCBI taxonomy): domain Eukaryota; kingdom Metazoa; phylum Chordata; class Lepidosauria; order Squamata; family Lacertidae; genus Lacerta; species Lacerta viridis. Next base: position 6,052 of record OFHU01003341.1, on the reverse strand, counting down.
GCCCAGAGTGGCTGGGGAAACCCAGCCATATGGGCAGGGTAAATAATAATAATAATAATAATAATAATAATAATAATAATGACTGCAAGAGGGAGGTTGCCAAATACATTTCCCTAATATGCAATAATTTTTTATTCACCGCTCGGGCAACCCATATTTGCCTCTATGAAGAGTATTCTGCCTTAAAAGCTGCCGGCGAAAGAAGAGCAGCAGATGAAATTATTGGGACTATGCCAAATTGATGGGGAAAATCCGGAACAGTAGGATCGGACTTTTCTGAAAGACGGGGATAAATTTATGTTATATCTGAAAGACAATTGTAAAAAACGTACATTGCAAGTAGTGTCACAGGAAGTTTTGTCCAGTTAAAATTACTGCTCATTACTTATCTTCGTTATTTTAGTTTATATATAATATTAATAAGAAAGGTAAAGGTAAAGGTAAAGGGACCCCAGACTGAAGTCCACGTAGACGACTCTGGGGTTGTGGTGCTCATCTCGCTTTACTGGCCAAGGAGCCGGCGTACAGCTTCCGGGTCAGTGGCCAGCATGACAAGCCTTCTGGCGAACCAGAGCAGCGCACGAAAGCCGTTTACCTTCCTGCAGAGGGTACCTATTTATCTACTTGCACTTTGAGTGCTTTCGAACTGCTAGGTGGGCAGGAGCAGGGACTGAGCAACGGGAGCTCACCCCGTGGTGGGGATTCGAAACGCCGACCTTCCGATCGGCTAGCCTAGGCCCTGTGGTTTAGACCACAGCACCGCCCGCATCCCTTTTAATAAGAAAGGTAGGGGATTGCAATATGAAGAGAATATTTTTGAAAGCCATCAGACAGGGGGGAGGGGTGTCACAGGCTTACGGAGCCAAATGATTATTTTCTTTTCTTTTTAATATTTTTTATTGATGCCTTATTGATAATTTTATATAACAAATATGGTGTACATCTTCTTGAATAAACAAAAATATAAAAAACCATATGCAAGCAATATTCCATATACAAAAACCATATGCAAGCAATATTCCATATATTTACAGACATTAAACTTAATTTAAATTTTTGCTATCTCTTATTTTCTCTTCTATTTATTAACTTAAATTAAAAGAGTGTAATGGGGCTTCCTATCATTTCCCGGTGTGTACTCTCATTCTGATAATGAATGTACCTGTCATTATTAGCTTATTCTTTATATTATTTCTAATACATTCTTACAACAGTCTGTGCCGTTTGTCTTACTTCTCGTGTTTCGTTAGACAAGGGTCCATCAAATGCTGCCATAGACATTATACCACTATTAGGATTTTGTAAATATCTACTATTTATCCCAAAAAGCTAAGAGAAATTTCCGGAAAACCTAAGAGAAATTTTCCTATATGCCACGGCTGCAGCTCGAACACTGGTAGCAATGAACTGGAAAGGGGGGAAAGCTCCAAGTATATCCGATTGGCAGAAATGGCGCAAGCGACTAACAGCTTAAGAGGCAATACAACAGGCATAGGAAACCTCCGGCTCTCGAGATGTTTGGGACTACGACTCCCATCATCCCTAGCTAACAGGACCAGTGGCCAGAGATAATGGGAACTGTAGTCCCAAAACATCTGGAGGGCTGGAGTTTGCCTATGCCTGCAATACAAGGCAAGTATTTGTCCAAAAATGGAGCCAAATGTTTCATTTCTTTTGGCATACTGTGATATTATGTGTAAAAAGACGTGTAAAAACCAATAAAAATTCTAATGAATGAAATAAAAGCTGCCACAGCACACCAGCGACATATCAGGGAACGACCGTGGGAGCTCAGAGAAAACCACAATTTTTAAGACAGGTGCCGACAACGTCCCCTTGAACACTAGCAACAGAAATCAGAGGCAACCAATGCCGACGTTGGGACATTCACCTTGGCGTCGTTCTGCTCTGCCTTCCGGGTCCTTCTCATTATTTCTTCTATTCTCTGTCAAAGAACAGTCACGCCACTTAGATAATGCCAAGACTCAATAATAATAATAATAATAATAATAATAATAATGCAGTCATACCTTGGGTTATGGCCGCTTCAGGTTGCGAGATTTCGGGTTGCGCACCACGCCGAACCCGGAAGTAATGAAACGGGTTACTTCCAGGTTTCAGTGCTCGTGCACGCACAGCAACACTAAATCACACTTTGCACATGCGCAGAAGCACTGAATTGCGTCACGCGCGTGCGCAGATGCAGCAGCGCGGGTTGTGAATGCGCCTCCCACATGAATCGCGTTCGCAACCAGAGCGTCCACTGTAATGTATTATTTTGACCCCGCCCATCTGGCCCTTTCCTTTCCCCGCTTGGAGACCCTTGAATGCCAGCAGGGAGTAATGGTTAGACTTCGACTGCAGTGGTAGCTAAACTTGGCCCTCCAGCTGTTTTGGGACTATGACTCCCATCATCCCTAGCTGACAGGACCAGTGGTCAGGGATGATGGGAACTGTAGTCCCCAAACAGCTGGAGGGCCAAGTTGGGCCACCATTCGGTTAGAGAGAGACCTGGCACAATATCCTCTCTGGGCTATAAAAGACACATTGGTGGGTTATGGGGCTGTCATTGTATCTCCCTCCTAAAATCCCTCACAAAGAAAATAAATGGGGCTGGGGAGGAAGCCAGGCACACTTTGCAGAGCTCCATTGTAAAAGCAGCACAGGACTGGTGTTTGGGCACTACAACTCCCACCATCCCTGACCGCTGATTCTGTTAGCTAGGGATGATGGTAGTTATAGTCCCCAAAAAGCTGGAGGGGGCCAAGTCAGCCACCACTGCGTGAGACAATTATATGAAAGGGACTCCAAATGTTCACCCCTTGTCCCCAGCTCCCTTCAATGCAAACAGGGATGAGTCGTTCTGAAGGGGTGCATGGCGCCCCTTCAGAGCGGCTTATCCCCGTTTTTTTAAAGGGAGCCGGGGAGAAGGGGTGAGCGTTCACCCCTCGTCCCCAGCTCCCTTCAAAGCAAGCGGGGATGAGCCCTCTGAAGGGGTGTGTGGCGCCCTTTCAGAGAGGCTCATCCCGCTTTTTTTTTTAAGGGAGCCGGGGAGAAGGGGCGAGCCTCCGTTCCCCCCCAACCTTTTAGAGGAGGAAAACCAGAAAAAAAATAATTTCCCTGGTTTTCCCCCTTTAAAAATGAGGTGCATCTTATGGTCTGAAGCGTCTTACCATATGAGCTTTCGTGTGCATGCACACTTCTTCAGATATACTGAAACGGAAGTTACCAGACACTTAAATATAATGAGCGAGTGGGGAGGGGTATTACTCAGAAGGGTGGTGGGAATGGGTGATTGGCTGATGGGTGTGGAAAACCTGTTGAAGGGTCCTGAATCTGCAGTAAAATAGTGTACCTTAATCTGATGGTCAACTTTTTGGCTAGGAACCAAAAGTTGTTGAGCTTTTTTTGGAAAGGCAAAGTTGCTCAGCTTTTCTTAGGAAGTCAGAGTGGTTGAACTTTTTTTGAAACAGTAGTTGCTGAGCTTTTTAATTTTTTATTTTTTTGGGGGGGGAGATCCCTGAGAGACCGGATATCGACCAGGAACACCCAGCGATCCACCAGGTCACGATCTACCTGTTGGACATGCCTGGTATATGCACACTGCAATGCCATTTTGTTGTGATGGCCGATGGCTGACGCAAAGCAAGTTCCATTCATTCATTCATTCATTCATTCAAAGGAGAGGACTGAGAGCAGGAAAGGCAGGCGTCTCACCTTTTTCCTCTCTAGCCGCTCTTGCTTGTTCCGCTGAACAATCCGCTCCCGTTCCTGACGCTGCTTCTCGGCTTCCTGCAGAGCTTTTGCCTCGGCCTCTTCTCGCTAAAATGGGGAGGGGAGAGGAATCACCACCAGAAAGACCTTCTGTTCCCAAAACCCCACCCAAATGGAAACCGCAAAATGGGAACAGCTCTCCAAACTGCAAGGCATCCAGCACGTTGCAAGAGATCCCGTCGACAGGGTCTCCAGAAAATCGGACACGTCGTTCGGGAAGGCAGGAGAACTAATGCCAGTGTACTGCAAGAAGCAAAGATCGCCAGTGTCAAAGCGGTGATCCTTCAACCTCAACTTTGGGGCGGTCATGTTGTGTATCGCCTACCGAAGCAACGACTCTCTTCCGAACTTAAAAATGGAAAGCGTAACCCTGGTGGTCCCCCAAAGTGGTTGAAAGATCTCAAGGCCAATTTTAAAAATGTAGTATAAACACCGACAACTGGGAAACACTGGCCTGCGAGCGCTCCAGTTGGAGAGCAGCCTTGACCAAAGGTGTCGTGGGCTTTGAAGACGTTCAAACTCAGGACACAAGGGAGAAATGGGCAAAGAGGAAGGAACCTTCACCGGGATCAACTCCTGCCCAGAAACCCCACAGAATTGGCCTCCACTGTCACTTTTGGACTCATTGTTAAAATCCGTGTTGATGGAAGACAATCTGATTCAGCTACGAGGGATCGCCAAAGAAGATGACAATAGGAATAATAATGGCAAGGGAGGTGGGGGACCTGCAGCCCTTCCGTAGATACAGTGGTGCCTCACTAGACGAAAATAATTCATTCTGTGAGTATTTTCGTCTAGCGATTTTTTCGTCTAGCGAAGCACCAATGCAAATCGCAGTTTTTGCTAGACGAAAAAAAAATTCGTCTTGCGAGGCAGCCCCATAGACTTTTTCGTCTTGCGGGGCAGCCTTCCGCTAGAGAATGCCTTCGTCTAGCGAGTTTTTCGTCTAGCGAGGCATTCGTCTAGTGGGGCACCACTGTACTAAAATTCTGACTCTCGCCATTCCCAGCCACCGGCCATGCCGTCTGGGGCTGAAGGGGGGTAGAGCCCCGCAAAATCTGGAGTCCCGCCATAGGCTCTCCATACCTGCTATTAAGCTGCTAAGAGACGGGGTGGGGGCGCTAATCTTTTTGGGGCTGAGGCTCAGCCAGATGGGCGGGGTAGAAATAGTAAATAATAATAATAATAGGAATTATTATTACAGGTGGGTAGCCATGTTGGTCTGCCATAGTCAAAACAAAATAAAAATTTCTTTCCAGTAGCACCTTAGACCAACTAAGTTTGTTCTTGGTATGAGCTTTCGTGTGCATGCACACTTCTTCAGTATTATTATTATTATTATTATTTTATTATTATCATCATCATCATCATCATCATCATCACCATTATTGATCCTGCATCATGTAGCAGATGTGGCGTTCATCATCATCATCATCATCACCATTATTGATCCTGCATCATGTAGCAGATGTGGCGTTCATCATCATCATCATCATCATCATCACCATTCTTGATCCTGCATCATGTAGCAGATGTGGCGTTCTCCACCCCACCCCCCATGACAGATACTGGAGGTCTTGGCAAGTAGTAGTAATCATCATCATCATCATCATCATTTATTATTATGGTCAAAGACAAGTAGATATCCCACGGGCTGCAGGGGTTCAACCCCCCCCCCATATTAGAGCAGGCATAGGCAAACTCGGCCCTCCAGCTGTTTTAGGACTACAACGCCCATCATCCCTAGCTCACAGGACCAGTGGTCAGGGACAATGGGAACTGTAGTCCCAAAACAGCTGGAGGGCCGAGTTTGCCTATGCCTAGCCTATTCAGTCGCCAGGTTATGTTGAGAATCAATTGGCAAAGTCATCTGGCCTCTTTAGTGGGGCTTTTGGGGCATTATTTATTTGGGCCCTATACCCGGAGGTCTCAGGGTGGTTCGCAGAACAAAATCAAAATATAAAATATATTATACCGTTCGGTATAATTTGTGTGTGTGTGTGTGTGTGTGTACCTCTGCAAACTGTGGGTTCCCCTGAACAATTGTTATTATTCCCACATTGTACTGCAGTACCTTGGTCCTCAAACGCCTTGGAACTCAAACAACTCGGAACCCAAACACTGAATACCCGGAAGGAAGTGTTCTGGTTGGCAAACATTTTTCGGAAGCCAAAAGTGCTCCGATTTGAGTGTGGTTTTTTGCGTTTTGGCGGCTCTCTTTTTTTGTGTGACTGTGCGGAACCCAGTTCAGCTACTGACGGATCAATTGCGCGACTGT
>OFHU01004627.1:0-17429 GCA_900245905.1 Lacerta viridis | reverse complement strand
GAGGTGTTTTAGCACCACATCCTCTTTCTCGGAGAGCTTTTGTTACATCATCAATATCTTCAGAGTCTTTCGGTGGGCGATAGTTAGCCACATGGTCCACACGAATTGTCCTTCCTTTAATCTGTGAACAGAGAATAATTACAATTATTGAACAGACACATCTAAACTGGCAACCTTCTTATCCTCCTCTTCTTTAGTTAGGCAGAAGTGGTACCACATAACATAAGCCTGGAGCAAAGTAAGAACTAAACTCATAGAATGTTAAGATGCCTGACAAAATACTATGACTAGTCCTTTTGAGGGCTATTGAAAATGCTCAATTTCTGTAAACCCTTCCAAGAAGAGTCTGGTGACTCAGTGCATCTTCTTGAGTGAGGACTTATCACAGCCTGACTCTAGTAGCTAAGTACAACAGAGAGGAATTCTAGACACTTTATGTCTCCAATTGCCAAACCAACCTTTATTCCATTAAAATTATCAACCGCAAGAATGGTGCTTCGCTGATCTTCATAGCAAATGAAACAGAAGCCTTTGGATTTCCCTGTCTTTTTATCACGTACCAGATTTATGTTCACAATTTCCCCATACCTGAAAAGAAAAACAGAGATCAACAGAACTTAGGCTTCACACTGAAAACATGGGAGGATGCAAGTCAAGCCAAGAAATATTAAGAAAACACAAATGCTGATGTAGGGTTTAATTCTCAAGGCAGAGAGGTGAGAAGAGTATAACCCTGCTTCAAAAATTGTATCCATGAATGTAACTGCCACACTGGGTCACATCCAGATCCATCTAGTATGGCATTCTGTTTGCAATGTATAAATAGCCAACCAGGCTATCCCCCCACTTACAATGTGGGAAAGCCTCTCCCTGAGGTGAGAGATAAGTTAGCAGAGACAAGAAGCCAGAATTTCAGAAGGGAGGGGCTGAACTGCAGTGATGGATGAGGTGAGCAAACAGGAAAAAGGTGTCCCTTCTCAAGCTGGAGTCTGGGGGTGTGGGGAGGCAAAGCACAAGGCACGCAGTATTGTTTTATGCTGCAGAGAGGGCCAGACATGAAGTTTGCGGTCTCTTGGAATCTGAGGCTGCAGCAATGGGAGGAACAGGACTCTCTTGTGATGCAAACACTTAGCACTCCCTCCATCTAGACACAAGTTCTATATATGTGTAAATAAAACACATATCATAATGACACCACAGATTCTGCTGTGTCTTATTGTCTTCAATGGGATCACAGACCCTGGAAAGCACACCCTGGAGTCTCACACCACTCATGGAAACTGGGGTGGGTTGTAACACTATTAACTAATGGACCTAACTCAGCCTTGTCCATTAATTTCATGTCCCATATCTAGAAAACACGGGTCCAAGTGGTTTTCTGCTTGCCCTGCTTGCTTTTTTAGGGATGGGTCCAAGCGGCTTTCCCCTTACCCTGCTCCTTTCCCAGGAAAATCCCGCTCTTTTTCTAAATGGAGCAAACATCAATCTGGAGAAAACCCGAATTGCATTTGCTTTGCGCTAAGAGTTTCCCAAGCACGAAAGAAGTGGTTCGAATTGAATGGGGTGAGCTCCTGTTGCTCGGTCCCTGCTCCTGCCAACCTAGCAGTTCAAAAGCATGTCAAAGTGCAAGTAGATAAATAGGTACCACTCCAGCGGGAAGGTAAACAGCGTTTCCGTGTGCTGCTCTGGTTCGCCAGAAGCGGCTTAGTCATGCTGGCCACATGACCTGGAAGCTGTACGCCAGCTCCCTCGGCTAAGCGAGATGAGTGCCGCAACCCAGTCGTCCATGACTGGACCTAATGGTCAGGGGTCCTTTTACCTCTTACTTCTGAGTAGACTGCACCATAAATGTTTTTAAAGACTTCTGGGAAAAGATATATAATGAACTGGGAAAAGATATATAATGAACTGAAAAAAATGTTGAAAATAACTTTCCCTAAGAAACCAGAAGCTTTTCTTTTAGGTATTATAGGACCAGATATCCCGATGGGCCAGACAAAACTATGTATGCGACCATGGCTGCGCAGACTCTCTTAGCCCAGAAATGGAAAGATGGTACAACACCGAGCAAAGAAGAGTGGCAGACAAAACTGATGAACTATGCTGAGATGGCAAAACTTGCTGCAAAAAATTAGAAACCAGGAAGAGATCTTTAATAAAGAATGGGGAAAGTTTATAATTTATTTGAAAAGCTATTGTAAACAATTACATATATTGGTAGGATTGACAGAAAATCTGTAGTAAAAATTTGAACTATGGATTGACAAAAGATTTATAAAAATAGTTGTGATAGAGATGCAGAGGGGGTAAATCATTACATTACAATGTGGGGAAGTCATAAGGGATGCCTTCAAAGGAGTTCTCAAAAAAATGGAATGTTGAATGGACAATACAGGTGAAACTCAAGAAATTAGCATATCGTGGAAAAGTCCATTTATGTAAGCAATTGTTTTCATTAGCTACTGGAGTTTAATATATGAGATAGACTCATGACATGCAAAGCGAGATATGTCAAGCCTTTGTTTGTTATAATTGTGATGATTATGGCATACAGCTGATGAAAACCCCAAAGTTGAAATTGTTAATTTGGGGTTCTCATCAGCTATACGCCATAATTATCATAATTATAACAAATAAAGGCTTGACATATCTCGCTTCGGATGTCATGAGTCTATCTCATATATTAGTTTCACCTTTTACGTTGAATTACTGTCAGAAATGAACCTTTCTATGATATTCTAATTTTTCGAGTTTTACCTGTACATGATGGCGGTTAATCTCTCTACACAACAGACCTGAGAAGAGTGTCTGAAGGGCTGCTCACAGACATTTATGTGTTTGGGAAATAACAGGGGAGCTGACTGTAAGGCAACAAAAGCGGCTAGCTATGTAAATGGATTAAATGAATAGAAGGATGAGATGATTAAATAAGAAGAATGAAGAAGGCAACACCAGGAGGACTTGGACATATGTTTGCACAGGAGCAGAAAACCTAATTATTTAAAATATATATATTTAAACAATTTGGATTGATTTGTTAAAATTTGGATAACTAATAAAAAATTAAATACAAAAAAGGGATTATATGTTTATGTATTTAATTCATTTGTTTATGTTTTTTATGTAAAATACAAAATGCAAAAATACAATTTATTAAAAAAACAAAAAAAATTAAAGTAATTTTGTAAGGTGGTTTGTTTTTTTTAAGTTAGCTGCTTTGAAAATTAAGTGTTAATTGAAAATTGCATCTATACAATCATAAATAAACAAGTTTCTCGGCTTCTAACACCAGATCTCAATTTTTCACTTACTGTGAAAACACACAAATAATGTCGCCTTCCGTCAGCTCATAGGGAAGACCACCTAGAAGCAAAAAAGGGGAGGAGGAAATAAGTACAGTTCCCAGCAAAAGTCGCACAAACTGCTATACTTTCAGGGATTGTGCATCGGAGGCTGCTTCTGTGCTTGACACCTACCCACAAACACCCAGGCACTGTCGCTGTACTCAGCATGCCAGGAGACCTTATCTTGTACACCAAGCTGTGCCTCGCGCTCATTCAGCTCGTTGATAAGCTTCACTTTGGTTAGTGGACTAGAGAAAGAGAGAGAAACAAAAGCCGTGTGAGTTCAGGACAAACTTCACATCCATTCTCACCACCCTGCAGGGTGTCCCAGCAATTCGCGCCAGCGTACAAGGTCCTTCCGCAGCTTAAAAACACCGTCCCAGTGAGGAAGAGAGAGGTAATTAGCCAAATATCACCAGGCGAGGCTCATGGCAGAATAAAAAGACTTGCATGTCGCCGATCTCGTCCTAGCCCCCACACTATCTGAGGCATATTTAAGGACCCGAGAGGAATGCGTGGCGATCTTCCGCAAATCCAGACGTGCTCTTCTTCCGTGTAAGGGCGTCACACGTTTCAGGCTGGATCTCGGCTCTCGGAAAGACGATCTATGGGGCCGAGCGCTGATTCAAGAGAAGCCCCGTTTGCTCTCCCAAACCTCCACACGCCATACCAAACCAAAACCTCCCTACCGCGCCCGCCCGCTCACTTACTTCATGAGGGTTCTCTTCGTCTCTTGCGTGCAAACAAACCAACAAAAAGCCTTGCACAAGCCCGACCGGCCGCGCACGCGTGATCCCGCCTCCTCTTGTCCCTGATAAGTCGCGCCTCCTGCCGAGATGACCAATCCCGATGCTTCGTCTCTCTCGGCCATGCTGTCCCAACCCGCCTTCTAGGAGCTCTATAACGCAATAGAACGATAGAGACAGAAACAGTGTAGAACGCATTCCTGACAGCGCCGTTTAGAAATTTGAAAACCCGCCCATTGGCGTTGGTGGTACCAAGTGGTGTCGCTCTAGCCTTTCACATCCCTGTGGTGAAAATTCTTCTGTCCTTCGTAATGAGAGGTTCCATTGGGATACTGGACTACTCTGGAGCGCGGGGCTTCGATTCCAATTATCTGCGTTTTGATTAATTAATAATATGCATATATCCAAACTAAATGCCAATGCAATAAACATGTTTTAATGCTTTTAAATTTCATAAACATTTTTTTAAGATGCAGAAGATTTGAATTCCCACGTGTTCAAACCAAGGTGGTGTTTAAAAATGTGGGTGGCGGCGGACGCTGGTGGCTGTGCTCCTCGTGTGTAAATTGTACAAGGGGCATCTTTCCATCGCCCTGGAAAAGAGCGTCTGCTTTGCGTACAGTTTAAAAAACAGTGAAGAGTCAGGGTAGGTTATGTTACTAATTGCCTTCCACATACGTTCCAAGGCAATGTACAAAGTATAAAAGGAACAAGTAGAAACAGTTACAAGACCGCACAAACAAAACAAATGAGTTTAAAAACAATACAAAAATGGACACATATTCGTCCAGTTGGAAACTGTTCTTAATAAAGTACTGTATTGTTTAATTTCCTATAACCCGTCATAGGACCGAATGTGGCAGGAGGGTGGGTAAGAAATTAGTAATAATAGTAAGAACAACAACAACAACAACAACAACAACAACAACAACAAGTAATAATAGTTTCCCGTCAATTCAACTACATGCATACCCTCCAACATTTCTCCTATGAAAATAGGGACATCTTTTTCCATAATAAGAATAATTTTGTTATTTATACCCCACCTTCTGAGTGGGTTGCTCCAGCCACTCTGGGTGGCTTCCAACATATATAAAAACACAATATGCATTAAACATTTTTTAAAAAAAAACACATTCCTATACAAGGCTGCCTTCAGATGTCTTCTAAAGGTTGTATGCATACTTTATCAAATTCTAAGGTATCAAATATAGAATAAATGTTTGAAATAGTACAGGAGAGCAATCCTGAAGCCATTTTGACTCTCCCAAATTGACCTCAAATGTTCCTCTGAAAGGAAACTTCCAGTTGTATTTCTGTTAAGATGAGCAAACTGTTAATAGGTGTGAGTTTGTAAGAGATTCAGGAACTAAAGTATTTACCATATCAAAGGAATAGCCTGACTCAGTGGTGTCACAAGGGGGGCGAGGGGCGGTTCAACCCAGTTTCCATGTTTGCGGGGGGTGACAATAAGTCACCCCGCAGGGGCTTGCTGCAGCACAAGCAGCCATCGCGCCGCCGCAACCGCATGTGGAGGATCCTCCATTCGTGGCTGCAGCTGCAAGCAGAGGATCCTGGCGCCAGCAGCAAACCGCTATGTACAGTACATGTGCAGCGTTGCACGCATGCGCTGTATGTAGTGACGCCACACATGTGCTGTATAGCGGTTTGCCGCCACCGGTGCTCCAGCACCATAAAGAAGGTGCCAGGATCCTCTGCTAGCCATGAACAGAGAGGATCCTCCATTCACAGCTGTAGCGGCAACAGATGGATCCTGGCACCATCCGTACGGCGCTGGAGTGGTGGTGCTGGCAAACCGCTATACAGTGCATGCAGCACAGCGCGTGTGTTGTATGTGGTGACACCCGCTCTGGGTGTCACGCCACCTTCCTTTGCCCCTGGCCTGACTGCCCAGGAAATGCACTCAAAACATTATCAGGTATCTTGGCTGACAGGATTCTGTTGTAGACCACCTCCTGTGATGTATCTATGATGATTTTAGGGTTGTCTTGGGCTAAGGGTTTGGCAATTTCAAAAGCCTTTAAAGGTTTCTGCACACTTTGTCCTGGGCCTCTATTACCTCCTTGCAAGGAGGGGAGGGAACTCTGTTGCAACAGAAAAACAGATCTACCAACATGGAAGGTTGGTGTACATTGGGACTGGTAGGATGGAAGGCTAGCAGGAGATGGAGGCAAAGTGAATAGCAGATACAGAGCCAGTTAATAGGCAGAGCCAACCAATTATTGTTTTGTACCCAACCTGCCTGCCTTCCTATTTCAAAGCAGTCAGAAGAGTGGAATTGCCTGTCAACTTTTCATAAGTTTGTGGCTTGAATGGGTTGTGATTGTGTTGTTTTTGTCGTTGTGTGGTTGGGAGGGTTTTGCTTTTTGTGTTTGGCTGGTTTGTTTGGGGTGGGTGGTTGTGTTGGGGTGTGGCGGTGTTTTGGGTGGTTGAGGTTGGTGGGGGTGTTTTGGGGTTTTGTGTTGGAGTTGTGTTTGGGTCTGTTTTTTTATGTTTTTTGGTTGTGTAGTTGTTTTTGTGGTGTTGGGTTTTGTTTTGTTGTGGGTTGGCTTTTTTGGCTGCGTTTGGATGTGGAGTTGTTTTGGGTGGTGGTCGTCGAGTTTGTTGTTATTTTTTTTTTGGGTTGATGGGTTTTTGGTTGTTTTTTTGGGTTTGTTTGGGTGCTGTTGTTTTTGGTCGTATTTTTTTTTTGTCTTGTTTTGAGCTGCTTGTTGGGGGTGTGGTTTTTGTTGTCGCTGGTTGTAGGGGGTGTGGGGGGGGGTGGGGGTGGTGGGTGATGTTTGGGGTTTTTGTGGTTTTGGGGTGTTTTGTTTTTGGTGGCTTGGGGTTTTTGTTTCTGTGGTCATGTGGGTTTGTTTGGTGGGTTGTTCGTGTTTTTTTGGGGTTCTGTGTGGTTGGTGTGTGGGTGTTTGTTGTTTTTTGTCTTTGGGTTGGGCTTTTATGTTTGTTTTGATGTGTTATCGTGGTGTTTATGGTTTTGTGCGGGCTTGTGTTGGTTTTGCTCTGTGAGTTGGTTTTTATTTGTTTGGGTTGTTTTGTATTTTTTATGTATTACTTTTGTGTATTTTTCTTTGTTTGTGGTGGTTGTTGTGGTTTGCTGTTGTTTGTTTTTTTGTTTTGTTTTTTTTTATGTTTGTTTTTTGTTGTGTTGCTTTTTTTTTGAGTTGTACGTGTTTTTGTTGGTGTTTTGGTTTGGTTTGGTTTTTGGGGTTGTTGGTTTTTTTTTTTTTGTTTTTGGTGTTTTGGTTGTGTGTGGATGGGAGTTGTATATGTAAGGAGAGAATTTTGTTTTTTCGATATTGTATTTTTCTTTTGGTTTTTTTTGTCTTTTTGCTGTTGTTGTTTTTTGTGTATTGTTTTGTTGTTGTTGTGTTTATGTTTTTTAGAATGGTGTGGTTGGCTTGTGGTGTGGGGGTCTTGGGGGAGTTGCTTGGAGTGGGGTGATTGTTTTTTTTCTTTGTTGTTTTACTTTTCTTTTCTTTTCTTTTTTCTTTTTTCCTTTCCCTTTTTCTACTTTTTTTGGTTCTTTTTGTTGTTTTTGTTTTTGGTTTGTTTGTTTTGTTTGTTTTTTACCTTTTGTGGTTGTTGTTATTCCTTTGTATTTGTACCTGCTAAAGGTTTTTAAATGCGTTGAGTTGTGGTGGTGATGGAGTTGTGCTTTTTACTTGTGTGGCTGTGGGGGGGTGTGTTGTGTTGTGTTGTGTTGTGTTGTGTTGTGTGTGTTGTGTGTGTTTATGTGTAGGGTTGTGTCTCGGGTTTTCGTTTTATATTTTTTGGTGGTTTGTTTGATGGGTGTGGCTGGTTGTGTGGGGGTGGCGGTTGTTGGGGGTTGAAGGTTTGGTGGGGGTGTTTCTGGGGTTATTGTGTGGTGTGTTTGGGTTGTTTCTTTTTTTGATTTTTTGGTGTTGTTTGTTTTTTGTGGTGTGGCTTTTGTTTCTTTGTGCGGTTGGTTATTTTGGAGTGGTTTCGGATGTGAAGGTTTGGCTCTTGGGTTGGTGGGGTGTGGTTTGATTGGTTTTTTTTTTTGGGATTAATGGGCTTTTTGTTGTTTTTTTAGGTTGTTGGGTGTGTTGTTTTATGTTGTTTTTTTTTTTTGCTATTGTTTTTTGGGGTGTGTTGGGGTTGGTAGGTTTTGTTTTTGTTGTGGGGTGGTGGGGTGTGGGGAGTGGGGGTTGGGGTGGTGGGTGATGTTATGGGGAGTTTTTCTGTGGTTTTGGGGGTTTTGTGAGTTTGGTTGGTATGGGGCTTTCTTGTTTTGTGTATGTGGGTTTTGGTTTGTTAGCGTTTTTGATGATTTTTTTTGCAGGTTTTGTGTGTGTTGGGGTTGGGGAGTTTTGTTGGTTTTTTTTTATTGGCGTGTGGTTTTCTTTTTGTGGTTTGTGGTTGTTATGGTTTGTGCGGCGTTTGTGCATGGTTTTTTTGTGGGGTGGCATTCTTTATGTTTGTTTGATTGGTATTTGGGTGATTTGGTTGAGGTTTTGAGTTTTTTGGTTGGTGGTTTTGTGTGCTGGTTTGTATGAGGAGTTTGGATGATTGTGGTTTTTTTGGCTTTTTCTGATTTATGATTTTTTTTTTTTTGTGTGGGTTTTTTGGTTTTGTTTGGTTCTGATGTTTTGCGTGGAAGTGTGTATTTTTATTTTTATTTTAAGGTTTGTTTGTTTGTTCGTTATTGTTTTTTGGGGGGGTGGGAGATGGGTTTTTGGTTTTTTTTGTTTTGTTTTGTTTTGTTTTTTTTTGTTGTTTTGTTTTGTTGTTTTTTTTTTTTTTATTTTTTTTTTTTTTTTTTTATTTTTTTTTTATTTTTTGTTTTTTGTTTTGGTTTGTGTTTTTGGTAATTTTTGTTTTTGTGTATTTGTGTGTGTGTTGTTGTTGTTGCTGTTCTTGTTCTTGGTTTTCTTTTCTTTTTCCTCTTTTTGAGGTGTAATACCTTCAGGATAAAAAAAAGTTGCAGGGGTGGTGGGGGGAGTGGGTCTGTGGTTTTTTGCCTTTGGTTGTTCGTGTTCGGTTGCTGTTCCGTTGGGAGGCTTGTTCTTTGGATGGGGGCGTTTTTTTTCTTTTTGCTGTGTTGGTTTCTTATTTGCGGTTGTTTTTTTTGATGTGTCTTGGCTGTGGCGTGTTTGTGGCGGCTTTGGGCAGCTGTTGGTCCGGCTTGCGAGGTTTGTTGCTTCTTTGTATTTGGGGTTTTTTGGTTCGTCTCCGGTTTTTCTTCGGCTTGGGGTTTCGTTCATTTTGCTGGTGGTCTGCTGTTCCCCCGCCATGCTTCCCCGTGCCCTGTGGTACCCCTGTTTCGATGTGCTCTTATACGCTCTCGAGCGACAGAGTTGTGCCACAATTGCCGCCTTTTGTTCCTCACACTCCTCCCACGGCTCGTGGCCCTACACTCGGCTCCTGTTGTTGGACGAGGCTTTCCTTGCGGCGTAGAGTCTCGCTGCGTTGTGAGGGGTCTGAAGGTTCACGGTTCGGCGGGCGAATTGGCTGCTTCGCGGGGCAGCCTGAGGAGTTGTTTGTCCAGATAACTGGCTAGGATGTGCCATTTTCGCGAACCCCACTGAGCTATATATATGTAGTGCTGCGTTGCTGCTTCTTTCCTTGGTCCAGTCCTCCGTGAGAGGTTGCGCGACTCCGCGAGTTTGGGGTGACTATTGTTCTCTCCACCGTCCGATCAAGTTTTTATTTCACGAATGCGAGGTCCCCCAGTCCATAGCCCTACGAGGGTGCGCTCCTGGTGTGCGCTGCAAGAGTTGGCTGCACTGGCTCCCTCGTGGCGCTGTTCCGCAAGGTCATGGCCGTCACAGCCCTCTCTAATTAGACCTCGTATGACCTTGCACGTCGACCGCATGGTTCTCCCTGCGCCTGGCGCAGTGATGCGTAGGCTGCCGCGTGGTTTGCGCGGTCTTGTATGCATTCGTCCGACGTTACTGGATGGGGTATGGTCCGTTTCCTATTTTTATCCTTATATTGCCCATGCTCATGCCTTGAACCTGGTTGTGCCGCTAGCGTATTGCAGGGTGGGTACACGTGTCGCGGCTGAGTACCTTCTTGTCCTGTACTTAGGGCTGTTCGTCGCTCCTTGATCCACTCTCACATTTCTGTCTGACTTACATGCATTGTTCCTCTCCTAAACGTAATTCCGTGCGTGTTTGTCTCCAGGTGTTGCTGAACTACAATTCCAATCATTCCCTAACTAATGACCGTGCTTGCTGAGACTGATGGTTCAGTAACATCTGGCCAAAGGCTCCCTACACCTAGTCTACAGTAGCTACACTGGCTTGCAGCACCTCTCCAGGTGTCAGACAGGGGCATTCCCAGTTCAACCTGGAGATGTCAACATTAAACCTGAGGTCTTCTGCATGCAAAGCAGATGTTCTGCCACGGAGCTATATACCCCATCCCCATATACAGAGCTGCTTGTTCCCCATCTCTGCTCTAATCCATAAAAGCTGATGCACCAGTAAAATGTTTCACAAGATCCATGCGGACCCCATCAATTTGTTAGCATTTCACCCCTCCCTATGTGAGAATCGTATGACTTTTGGTCTGAGAGAAGGGGGAGGGAACTGAGTCTTTGATCTCCCTATTTAACTTCTCTGTGCTATGCTATGTCTTGTCAGTCTTGTCAGTTCGGACAGACAGTGTAGTCTCTATGCTATTCTATCTCTGCTGTAGATAAGGTGTGTGGAAGGAACTTAGCCACACAGGCTGTATAATCTGTATATATTGTAGCTTGTAGAAATAAAGAAGAACTGTTTAAAGTTAGCGTAGCCACCGCATTTATTAGACCTCTGGAGTTAGTACAGGTGCTCATGACACACCGTTGTGAGTCCAGTTATCCGGATTGAGCTGAATGTGTTCCAGTCTTCTAGCCTGGCCGAGTCGTGGCACAAAGAGGGGCACAAGACGTGGATAGTTCCTGGCTTAAATCCACACAATTATGTGGTTCCTTCCCATGATGGTGTTTCTCCTCCCACAGAGAGCCGGACAGGTCTGAGAAGAACCATATTAATAATACACTCCTCAGAGATGACCCAGGCTAGTTTTATGCCTAAGCAGAGAAATTTAAATGGGATTCCCCATCTCCATGATGAAAGTATCACAATCCCCTCTATTTTTTAATGTTCAGGTGGTGAGTGTCATTGCATATGTAACCAAAATAGTACTTCCCATTTGTGATAGGGAGGCACCAGCAGGATCAGGTTAACTCCAAGATTTACAAAGTACAAAACATTTTATTTTACCTTTGTGGGGGGAAAGCCCCTAAAGGGGAAAACCATTGAAGACTCTGAGCATGATCAGATGCCACGGAATGCTAATTGACAGCTGGAAGCAGTGGGGTGGAAAATCAGGAGGGAGGGGGAATGGAATGGAGTATCCTGAGCAGGAGCAGTTCATAATGCAACATTCTCTTGCAGATTCTGTTGCAGGTTTGGATGGATTTGCTGGGATAGCTCAGTCAGTAGAGAATGAGACCTTTTAATCTCAGGGTTGTGGGTTTGAGCCCCATGTTGGGTAAAGATTCCTGAATTGCAGGGGGTTAAACTAGATGATCCTTGTAGTCCTTTTCAACTCTACAATCCTTTGATTTTATGATATACTAATTCAAGTCCTTTCATGCTTACCGAGTTGGAGCCAAAACACCACAATCCTTGTACAAAAGAGAGAGATCACTGGAGTTAGGCTAACCAGGAGTTTTGCAGATAGTTAAAAAAAAATGTGCAAGGGGAAACATTGAGGAAGATGCTCAGCACTAGAGCATGTGTCATGAATACAGTCTCAGGTTCAACTCCTGGCATCACCAGGTATGGTTTGTAGTTTACCCTGTCCAAAACTCTAGAGCTTGATGGACCAATTCTTTCAACTCAGCATAAGGCGAAGTCCCATGTTCTTATTCCTTCTTCCTGCCCTGCCCTACAAAATGCCAGCCCCCTAATAGCTAACTAGCTGTGTAAGTAGAGAAAATACAGACAACTAGGTAGACTGTAGTGGCTATTTTTAAATGTCCCCAAGGATAGAAGAGATGGCTGTTCAAGCACATCAATTGAGAAACCATGACATTTAATGTAGCTGGGACTGGGCATCATTGTGACATAGTAGCTCCTCCACCCCCTGGTAATATAGTTTAGGAACCAGGCCTTTTAAAGCAAACTGGCAATATTGGAAGTGACACATCAAGGAGCACTAGGTTTCAACCTTTCAGCCAATCTTTGATGGGTGAACTTTTCACACTGATCAGCTCAGAGATCAGCTCCAACTCAAGTCAGTGAGCACTGCTCTTTTCATCCAATAATCCAGTCAGGAAGAGAGGAGACCAGACCACTTACAGCCACCATTCATAGACAAGGCTGTGACAGTCAAGCCCTGGGCCTGCCTCCTGGTGACTCAGAAACCAGTGACAGCTAGTGAAACCAACAGCCAGTCAGGAGAAAGAGAGGGGAAGTTTTAAGTGTAGGCTTAGTTTTAACTGTTAGATAGGTACTCAAGAATGTAGATGACGGAATATGTGGCAGAGCTTTCCAAACTTTTCATGTTGGTGGTGGCATACTTTTTAGACATGCATTGTTTTGCAAGGCAGTAGTTCAGTTTAATAGCAAACCAGAGGTTAAACTAACCCCTTTCCGAGCATTTGCATGACACACCTACACACTGCACCCAACACACTAATGTATTGTGACACACAGTTTGGAATGCTCTGGTCTTCATATTAGACAGGGACATTGGAGACAGGGAGAAACTGTCAGTATGGGCAGTTGGGGTTTGGGCTACCTGAGTGGGGTTAGCTAGGCAGGGCAACCCTGTTTTGATTCCCTGAAGAGATCTTAAATTCCAGAAGGGAATGGGTGGGTGTTGCTGGTTAGGAACATTAATAGCCATTCTAGGTGGGAAAAGTCTATCCGAATCTTAAGACTGAAAGAGTGCTGTTTTAAATTCTCTGTAAAGAGTTTGTGTCTCCCTTAGCGTCACCATCATGCTTTACACTCTCATAGTGTGTGTAACGAAATAAACATTCAGTTTTGTTACCAAAGTGTCTTCTCATCCTTTGAACCTATGCATGGGAAATGAGTGGATATTGTGCAGCTTTTGCAGAAGTACACCACCTTGCTTGGCAGTGTAATCATAAATACTACCAGAAACAGCTAAGTCTATACTTCTCCTGAGTTAATAACAGGATTGTTGTTTTTTTCTATTAACACACCAATAAAACCAGTCATGTTACCCAGCACCCATCTTCGGCGAAGGTGTTTATCATAAGGGCTTGTTCAGATCACAAGCCAGCAGAAACAAAGCTACAACCAAACCAGCTGAATGCCATACAAATTTTATTATTAACTTAACATTTAACTTAGATTGAGACAAGCAGGTCTTGATTCAGTTCATCAAGGGACAAAACCATCTGCCCTTCTCACACACACTCACACACATACTCATTAAATGGTCAGGAATTGCAACCTCAACAGTTCAGCAGGGACAGGCGTTTTTGCTGCTCCCATCTGGTGCCTTCCCCTGCTGCCTCTCCATATCCCTAAAGTAGAGACTTCTGGGCCTTCAGCCGGCAAGCCAGACACATGAAAATAGATTCCACATTCTGACTTTCTTTGGGGTCCTTGGCTGAGGTTTCAAACAAAAGCATATTATGTGCATCAGCAAACTTCAGGGCCATGCTGGATGGCACCTGGATCTGGTCCCGCAAGTCACACTTGTTTCCCACAAGCACTTTAGGGACAAGGGCAGGGACTGCATGCCCATTGCACTCCTCAATCCAGGTCTTAAGATTGATGAAGGAAGCCATCTTGGTGACATCATAGACGAAGACAACAGCATGCACATTGCGGTAGTAGTGCTCCACCATGCTCTTCCGGAACCTTTCCTGGCCTGCTGTATCCCAGACCTGCACCTGTGGAACAGAGCAGAATTTCTGAAGAGTCTACAAGCCAGTTAGAGAGTACATTCATGCAGGATCAGCTCCAGCATTAAGGGTTGACAGCAGTTAGAGAGTACATTCATGCAGGATCAGCTCCAGCATTAAGGGTTGACATGGAAGATCATCCATAGCTCAATGTATGAGCACCTGCTTTGCCTGTAGACAATCCCTGGTTGAATTACAGGTGGAGCTTGGAATGTCCCCTGCCTAAATCCTCAAGAGTTGCTCTCAGTCTTTGTTGATAATATTGAACTGGAAGGACCAATGGTCTGACTGGGTATAGGGCAGCTATCTATGGTCATATGAAGGCCCTCAGTAAAGTGCTTTTGGCAGGCTCTGGGCTCATCCATCTGAGGCAGCAGGAAGCTACAAGTTGCCACTGAAACAAATTCCCACAATGCCAGTGCTGTACTATCATCGCAATGCCAGAGGCACTGTGGGAAAACTAACAAGGAAGCTCACAGACCCAGCCAGTGTGTGTGTGTGTGTGTGCGCGCGCGCACATGTACGCACCCAAGACAGGAACCAGGCAAATGAGCTCTGGAGGAAATGCTAGAATCTTTTAACAGCTGACAGAAAATGTTCAGCCTCCGTTTATATCCAGCTTTTCCTTCAGGAAGCCCAGAGTGTCCCACACGGTTCTTCCTCCCTGTTTTATTTTATTCCCATAACCCTTCTAGTATGGCTGAGATTTCCCCCAATTCATCTTCTGAGCTTTGTGGCTGATTCACGATTTGAAGCTGAACCCTACTCTGACACACTTAGGCCACCACATTATCTAAGGTCATATCCATCCACACCATTTAAAGCACATGGCTTTGCCGTAATGAATGCTGGGAACTGTAGTTGCCTGCAGTGCTTGAATTGTAGCTCTGTGAGGGAAATTACACTCGGTTTTTGGGGACTCTAACTTTTATGGTAAAAGTGTGTATTGGTTGTGACCAGTTTAAATATATGCGGTTTATAAACTGTTCACAAGAAAAATATGATGAAGGGGATATTCAATAAAAATCTATGAAGCCTAAAATTTGAATTCATAAAATAAAAGTAAATTAAAGTTTTTTCTCTTAAGGTTATTGTTCCCTAATATGACCCATTTCATAGGTAGGGTCAGCTTTCTCCCCAGCTGAGACAAGGAGAGATTAACAAGAAGACATGGGCCTACTTCCTAGCCCACACCTTTCTTAGCTGAGTAAACATGAATTGACCTCCCTTCACCTAATCTTTTCCCACAACCAGCAATCTCTTCCACATGTTAGTCTTTGTAATCTGGTCTTGAAGCCAAACAAGGCCAAATGGCCAATCTTTTTCCTCAGAAGGTTTTCTGAGGGCCTGGAGTCAGAGGAGCTTCAAGGAAACTGGGCCTGCATTCATGAGGCAATAGGAATACACTGCACTGCTTAAGACAGGGGTGCCCAAACTTTTTTCAAAGAGGGCCAGGTGAAGTGAACATGCATGAGGGCCGACCAAAGTTGTTGAGCTTTTTTTTTTTTGGAAATGAAGTTGCTGAGTTTTTTATGATTTAATTAAAAACACACACACACTGCATCTTCTCTGTAACCTAGGTCAGGCAGGCTCTTCCAGGAGACAGGTTTGCATACAGATCTTGGTCTGCTGTGATGGCTTTATATTAGAAGTGACTTTTTCCACAGCCTGGTGCAGTTTGCCCGCAGCACTAAGCCAAAACCACAGCTAAGCATGAATGCACTAGTGTGTGGGTTCTCACAGTAAAAAATAAAAATGGCTGCTTCATCAGGGTCTCCTGTCCCATGCTTACCGCTAAAATGGAATATGAAAAAAGGCAACACGTGGACCAAATAATGTAGGGCAAAATGTTTCTATATATTGTCAAATAATATTCAGCGAAATTGTTTTATATAATATCAACTAATATGCAGCGAAGACAGCATTCCGGATAAGTAAGCAAGGAGCATGTGTATTAAGTTATGAACTGAAGAAGATATACCGAAACAGTGTACTTATCCGGAATGCTGTCTTCGCTGCATATTAGTTTGACAATATATAGAAACATTTTGCCCTACCTTATTTGGTCCACATGTTGCCTTTTTTCATATTTTGCTTGCAGTTTGCAACACAGGGGTATCATTTTTTTGCAAGTACCTGGAACTAAGGCATGCTCTGGCTTTGCATGATGGTTTGCCTCCTGCAGATAAGGCATGAACAGTACAGTAATCCAAAAACAAACCTTGGCTACAGTTCATGGTTTGTTTGGAAAACTCTGAGCCTCAGAGTTCAGACTTAACATTAAGCCAAACCACCCCTTAGTTACGGGGAATGAGAGCAACAGTCATTTTGACTGTGTGTACCCACACACTCACATTATATGGGGTTATTTTTAGAGAACATGTTCATGTGGTTGGGAGAGGATGCAAGCTTGCCATACAGAGGGTAACATGTGTGTTTACAACCCTGTGTGGTAGGAAAAAGCTGCTGTGGGGGAGAGATTTGCAGTTAAGAAATTGCAGTGAGGAAAGGGGCAAGCAAAATGTTTCCTGCCAGCTCTCCACTGTCAACCTCCCTTTTCTAAAGCATTAAAAAGAAAGAAAAACGTTTTTAAACATTACATCTATTTGGGCACTCCTGGTCAGAACTCACAACTGCATGGCACCCTGACCACTGGGGTATCTGCAGTTTTCTTTAAAAAGGAGAAACGAAAAGAATGAGCTATCAGATGCAAGGGAAGGCAGAGCTCTTTTACCTTTGACAGTTGAGCAGGACAGGGGATAATGTCGACTGCAGCAGCTTGTTAACCTTAGGTAAAAATATCTGCAACTACACTAAACTACACTAAATTCCTGAACAGAATTCCCTATTGTCCTGAACTGCACTTGGAAACTGGAGAGAAAAAGGAGAAAGGTGGACATGAGAGTGGTGGACAGGTGAGATGCTGTGGCTGAATGCTTGTGAAATTGCTCTGTAGAGTTTGCAGTGTGGGGTTGAATTCCAAGAGTACCTGCTCTTTCGGAAGGGGCTGTAACTCAGTTATGGAGCATATGTTTTCCATGTGAAGGGTCCAAGTCCAAGCCCTGGCATCTTCAGGTAGGGCTGGGAAAGATCCATGTCAAAACCCTGCTGGTTGTCCATGTAGACCAGCCTTTCCCAGCCTGGTGCCCTCCAGATTTTTGGACTATAACTCTCATCAGTCCCAGCCAACATCACCAGTGGTAAGGGATGATGTTAATTGTAATCGAAACCACCTAGAGAGCACCAAGTTGAGAAAGGTTAGTATAGGCAATCTCTTATATGGGTTTTTGCTCTTTAAAGGTCTATGACTCATAGAAGCATATAATTATAGAGTTGGAAGGGACCCTGAGAGTCACCGCTTGGATTACTGCAATGCGCTCTACGTGGGGCTACCTTTGAAGGTGACCCGGAAACTAC